>JAXCGZ010015203.1:30000-140000 GCA_037179515.1 Halocaridina rubra | reverse complement strand
AATCGAATAGCAATCTAATAGTGGCCCTTTATGACCCCATAAAGTCATATCCAGAACGATGACCCACCAAAAAAATATCGCAATGTTCTAAGACAAATTTACCCAAGAATATATGAGACCCAATTTTCCTAGACCTAAAAAAATGCATAAAACACAGATATATTACTATTCCCGAATCTTGAACAATTTCACATGTACAGTACCTACACATCATGAGAAGTCATACATAAATTCAAAGATGCTCTGGACACTGGGAATGCATATTATGCAGAACCAGTACAATGGGAGGTACTTGTCAAACTAAGATGCTGAAATAAACTGGAGCCATTTAGTTTATAGTCTTTGACCTTTTCCAGATGGGCTTCTTGGCTTGGGTTATGACAAGAATAATAATAATAAAAATAATAATTATGGCTCCAAGTACTGGCTACAGATGTATTAGATCGAAATTTGATTGCTAACAAATTGCTTTGTCCTACTATAATAATGATCCTTCAGACAGCTCCATTATTATTTCTTCTAGGTATTTACTGCGGTAATGTTTTAAAAAATCTACAAAAAATCTTTCCATATTGAGAGGCACTAACAAAACCACAAAATATCCACCAAAATAAAATTTTCTCCTACAAAATAGCCATATTAAAACAAACACACACACACACACAATTATAAACCATAATCTCAAGAAACTAAGATTTGAATGTAAAATAAAAGATTCACATTATTCTTGTAAAGAATAATATTCGAAAATATTCGAGATGATAAATACAGTTGCAATTATATTACAAATTATAAGCATCCCAACTTTAAAATAGATGGGGTTTTGTAATCAAAACACACTAGATCACATGTTCACATCTCTGGGTCAAGACCTAACCTGCTAAGCAAGGTAAAAAGTAAACATCATGATCAAAAGGAATGTCAACATACAATTCTTAATTATAGTCTCTATTATAAATTACTAATGGTGGACTCAGATTGAAGCTAGGGAACTTGGGTTAGATGCCCTTTCTAATACCCCACAGTAGGAAGGGCATCCAGTCTTGATTTCCCAGGTCTAATCTGTCTGCATCAAATATCTGTCAGCCACTCACAAGAGGGGCAGTTACTCCATCTGCTAAAGGGGCAAAGGCTAGCACATGACGAACACCTCTGACATTCATGACCCCAAATTGAACTAGTAGAGATGATCTTCAATTTATGGCTTAGTTATGAGGTAAATATCATTTGTGTGACAAGCATTGAAGCAGTAAGCCACGTGTATACAGCAACTAATTGCGGTGATGGAAAAAGAAACTCAAAAACTCTGCAAATATATTATACCACAAAACAAGATCTTGACGTATTAATTACTTTGTCTCATTGCTAATGCTTTCATGTCACTAGTAATCCCTATTCAACTGGGGGGTGGAGAGACGTTGAAATGGGGATTAAAGGCTGGATGCCCTTCCCAATGATCCACAGTGGGATAGAACGTGAACTGCCAAGGTCCCAATTATATAACATTGCTAACGTGTTAAAAAACATCAAGTATGAAACACATTGTGGATTCAAGGTATTGTATATCATTTTCTTTCGACTAATACTTTCGAGATTTTACAGACGTGTCTTACGCTCTATGTTTGTAGAACAGAGGCAGCATAGGGAAGTTCTCAGCCGCTTTGACGTTGCCATTCCAAATATGAGCCCTACCATTTGTTTCAAAAACTGCACAATCATATACTACAATAAATCATGCTAATGTAATCCCTATTTCAAAATAACATTAAAAACAAAATCATTTAGCACATATAAACTGTATTTAATAAATCTGGTATATGTGATTATGAAAATATCTCCTAATGTTAAACAAAGAGAGCTACAGAGTACGCGTCGCACTGAACTGTACCTTACTACTTTACCAGTCAAATAAACAATCATACTGTATTTGCATATCCACAATAAAGTGCATGAATAATTCAGTACTTGACTCAAAATGCTTCATAAATTACACACACTTCACATAGTAATGATTATTAAAAATGTTCAGACATAAAATGAATTGGCTCCTTATCCTTAAGTATCAAATTCTTCTGAAACAGGCTCTTTTTTCCCTTTCTCCATCTCTTATCCCCTCTTAATTCTCCTTCCACCAGACACTCCACCACTCTCTCCTCTTGCACAGACCTTCTTGGCGGCTACTAAATAATCCACACATGCTCTAGCAACTACTCTAACACAATACACTCTGAACCCAAGCATATTCATGCACATTTAGACTATTAGTTCATACACAAATTCTACGGTGTGAATCCCAAGTTTGAGATTGTATTAATCACCTTGAATAAAAATTTTAACAATAGATCAAATTGGATGCTTAAACAAAAAATCCAAAGTATAGCGACTCCTGGAGATAACAGGAAAGCGATAATTCCATAACTAATATAGTAAAGAAAAAATTCTTAATGGTATGCAGAAAATGGCAAACACACGAAGTAGCCACTTTCTGCTGCTGGATAAGTCTCAAGAATATACATCGTTACAGAGGGCAACCAAGGTCACAGAAATGTCCCTCTTGCAGATTTTTATACGATTAATCTAACAATATTTACTCAATAAGTATATGCTGGAAGACAAGGCAAATCATTCTATGAAGTTTTAAAAGAAGTAGAACAAATTTCGGAGTAATAGGTGAATAATGATCATGGTAGACAAATACATGCAAACAAGAGAGATTATTGAAGCGCATTGAGTACAAAAAAAGTACCTTCAAGAAGTTTTAGTGCTTCCAATTCCCTAATATTAGCTCAATTCCCACAAAGCTTGATTACTAGCAAAACTAGTATGGAATTTAAGACCGAATTTGGACAAAACGCAGTGAAAAGAACTGGAGAGTTGTTCTGCAATCCCTTGGGAGATAAATCTGCCTTGTAACACACTACTTGCAAAGAGATTTTAAGAGTGACTTGCTCGATACATTAGACATAGAGATTAGTGAATGAGATATTGAAAAGGATGGCTTCATTCCTTAGGCTGACCTAAAACAAGACTAGAGAGACTGATTCCCTAAGACCTAGTAATGCAAGAAAACTAGTCTTAATAAAAAAAAAAAAAAGTTGAGTAATCAGAGCTTAAATCTATTTTGAAAAATTCAGCATCACAATACAAGAAAAACAGTAATAAAATGCACATTTAATATCATTGGTATCAGTTATATTACAAATCACAGTGACAAAAACAAACTATTTAATATTTTATACTTGGCAGGGAAGACAAATTTTCCATCACAACTTACTCTATAACATAGTAAATTACTCATTGCTATATAAACCAGTTTTTTCAGTACCTTACATCTGTGTTTCCCTGAATTTCCTTAAAGAACTTTCTTGCCACTTACATATACGTTTTATGATAGCTTTGTTAACGACAAAAAAGCACTCCAATTATTTTCATCACAGCCAGAGCATTAGCGTATTCATATACTATTGCAATCTCAGAAGAAAAAACTGTAAAACTAGCAACAAAGTAACTGAAACTTCATGACTTTTATTCTAGAAAACATTACACCATCAATCTTGGCCATCTTAAATAAAATTATTTCTTGTGAGTCAACCATCAACCACACTCCTTCAATATACATTAATCTAATTTTGAATATAATTTTCTCAAATATGATACACACCAATCTTAGAGAGAAAAATAATCTTAACCTTTAAATTCAATCCTAAAAAACGTTACTATATGCATAAAACCATTCTGTATCATTATTACAAGTACATTTATGAGACATGAATTATCAATACAAGCACAGACAGCAACACTGCTTTTAAAGATGAGTACTTATAACCAAAAGCAAAACAATCTCCTGTATATGATTCAAAACCAACATGAGTCCTCTCCAAAAAGGAACAATTGGGGGCTGACGATTTGGCACAGTTGTTTTGGCACCATCCATTTTGTAAAGACGGTTAGATTAGGTTATGTTTTCAAAAAGGAAAAATTGGGGGCAGTTGTTTTGGCACCGTCTATTTTGTAAAGACGGTTAGATTAGGTTATGTTTCCAAAATATAATAATCTTTCAAGCGCCAGATCTTGTCGCCACAATGTGCAGCGCGTCATTAGCACCCAAACTGACGAAGCCAAAAAATGTGCCAAAACCCATTCTTCTCTTCGTTACTTACTGTATGGCATGACAATATAAATCCAACATACTTATAACAATTATGGTAATGACTGTTGCGCCTGATTATAGTCTGCTGTAATGCAATACTGCTTCAGTATACAGTTCATGAAGAAAATAAATGGTACTTATCACATTTTTCGTAATCAAACAATACAAACTAAACTTTATTTTCAATATGGAAGTGCTTGGTCATTCAAAACTTAATAATTAGATACAAAAGGTAGTGTTTTCTTTCTTCATCATACACAGTTTCTTTCTATTTTTACATATTGAATATATACAGTATTTGATAAATACATGTTCAAGATAAAAATTCTAGAGTATACAGAAGTTTACAAACACTCCGAGTGATAAAATTTTGATATATATAATTATAAGCACCCCTGTATGCCTTGCAATCCATAGGAGGCAACTAAGAGTGATAGGGAAGAGAGGCAGGTTGAAAGACTGCCTAAGATAGGGATATGAACGTGGGTGTTTGTAAGAAATATGACTGAAATAATATTTAGCTAATATTAATTAAGTGCAGTGATACTTGGAAGAAAAAATTATAGTGAAAACTAGTAGAACTGTTTTGGTAAGTGAGTGGAGAAATCATGAGTAAGAAATTCAGAGAAGATAAGATTGTGAAGGAGCCACTGCAATAAGTCAAGAGCTTAAGTGACTTCACATATCATAGATGTACATGAAAGTGATGTACAATCAATTCATTGAGAATTCAAGCTCAAAGAAAGAATGGCACGAAGGAGGAATGGAAACAAGGACAGTGCTTGATATACGAATGTGAGACCCACGCAAAATTTACAATATTTTAACATGATGTGCTATAAAACAACCTTAGGTAAACCCAGGTCAACTCACGCTTGGATTTAGAACCTGCAGATACTAAGGTTAAGGTATACCACGGTAAACTCACGCTTAGAATTAGATACAGTAGTGGATCAGGTATTAAATTCCCCCCTATGCAATGTGAAAAAGTATCATAGTGACCAAATAAGCGCGTTTTTTTATTTATTTTTCCCCTCCCTCAAACATATTTGACAAGAGAAGACATGAAGCATAAAGGGATATAAAAATCATAACTTCCATACGCTGCGAGCATTGCAGAATTCTTCCTATACTTGCTGGAATGCGTTGCGGAGAAGTTAAGTCCAGAAAGAAAACTAAAAACAGAACATCCTCTAACCTGAGACTGTAAGCAGCCTTGTTTTTGTGCTCTGTCTAAACAAATTCTATATTGCTAGTATGACTGATTTCAGAATTCATGCCATAAAACACAGGAAGTGGGAATGATTTTATGGTCTGTCTAGACAAATTCTGTATTGCCAGTCTGACTGATTTCAGAACCATACCTCAAAACACAAAGAGCTTGGAATAATTTTGTGCTGTCTAAAATTCTGTATTGCCAGTTTGAGATTTCAGAAGTCATACCTTAAAACACAAAGACTTTGGAATAATTTTGTGCTCTAAACAAAATTCTGTACTGCCAGTCTGACGGATTTCAGAATTCATACCATAAAACACAAAGCCTTTAAAATAATTTTGTGCTCCGTCAAGACCAATTCTGTATTACCAGTCTGACGGATTTCAGAATTTAATCCACAAGAACTAAGGCATCTGTCAATGGTTATGTTAATGGAAAATGGGTCATGTTTTGTAGCATGAACTATGACACCTGTCAGAAGTTACATCAGGTGTTTACAAGCAATTAAAATGTAGTCAGAGTTGATACAATGCTTTAAGGAGTAAATTGTCCCATTTATTATTGCCCTCTTGCATGTCATTATCAATCTCTTGCCTGTTACTACCGCTTTACTTGTAATTATTGCCCTCTTGCCTGTTATTATTGCTCTCGTTTATTATTGCCCTCTTAACTGTTATTAATGCCCTCTTGCCTGCAGTATGTAAAAAAAATAAAACAACCCAAATTACAGAAAACAATACAAATCACGATTAAATTAATTTCTTTTAAAACAGGGTAATTTTACAGTTTGGAAAACAATTACTGTTTCCGTCACAGTATTCTCTTACTTAAACTTACAAGGAGGAAGAGGCACCTATTCTCCTCCTCCATGTGAGCGAGAATCTTGATGCTCAAAAATGTTGGTGAAAATAAATACTTCAACTAAACAATAAAATGCAGTGTCATCTAACTCAAATTAAAAAAAAATTATGAAAGTATCGTGCCATCCCAACAATTTAACCATACAAAAAGAAAAAATGAACATGAAACACACAAAACATAAAACAAAAGTACAGTAAAACACAGGAGACGTAAGACATTCTAAAATCTAAATGAAAGAAGTGATGACAAGTTCACTAAATGCTAATTTTACTATTATTTACAACTTCACTAAACTTACAGATTCTTAGAATAACTTGTATTCTGTGCAATAGTTTCACCTGGCAAAGTGGACAAGTTCATTATGCTAATTTTACTATTATTTACTACTCCACTAATACTAAAGATTCTCAAAATATACGGCGTAATAGTTTTGCTTAACACTTATGAACAGTATATCAGAGATGGAGTGCAGTATCTACATGCAACAGTGACAGTGAATCACACTGGTGGTAAAACTAATAAAACTTCTTTATGCCTTCATTTCAAGGAAAGTAAAGTATATATTAGCATAATTCTGAATATAATGTAGTCGCTTGAAATATTTTTTCTATATCTATAACGGGAGAGAAAGATTTCCAGCCATGTATGCCTGACGTGTCGTTTCCTCGTATATTCCATCCCGAAAACTCCTCCCCATACAAATTTCACCTCACAAGAACTACACGACTGTTTTTTTTTTTCTACCACCAGAATGGGCCAAAAAAAATATAATAATAATAATAATAATAAAAAGCCCTCATCAGGTCTGGGCATGAAGGATACAAAATATAGAGAAACAGAAATGGAGGGTGTAATGACCTGTCAGATGTGAAGGGATAATATGAGGTGTGTAACGAATATCCAAGAATATTCAGTTACTCTAACTTAGCAGTTTAACCTTACGTAAGCTAAAATCTAACCTTTCAAGAGAAAAAGAATTTGATTAGGGTGAATTTTCAAGGGTGGACTTTGTATGGGGTGAATTTGCATAGGGTGAATTCTCAGGGGTAGAATTTACAAAGGAGTGTCTTTACGGGATCAACGACATGTCTTAGGAGAAAACTAAAAAGAAACCTCACTGGTGGTAGCATGAGTATTTTACCACCTTATTGCTTGCCTGCCATAGTGTGGCTTAATGGGAACAGAAGAAAGGGTTGACACTCTTTCCTTTTGCAAAGATCTTTATTTATGGTTTCATGTATTACAGTTGTGGCCAATCTGGTACTTTCAAAGAGGGTAGGGCACTGTTATTCTTGCTAAAACAACTATAAATATAGCATCATTGTCATCTGTTCCTGCTCTCGAGACTCTATTCTTAACTCAGGACTTAGCTGAATGGCTGGCTCCCACATCTAACACTGCATTTGTTCAGCATGTCAAATAGATACAGACAAAACAAAATCAAACAGAACTATCAAGCAGGATGCATTCACACTTCTGTGGGGTATTTTGTAGTTTATCATTATATAAATATGTAAAAAACTTACGACTTCTCATTTAATTAACTTATACAATGGTCTGATTTAAGGTACTACATACCGATGATTCTTCGAATTTATTTTCATAGATTGTTTAGCAAACCGAAGTATTTATTAAATAAGAACAAAAAAGTCTTTCCTCTATACTTCCTGTTCACACAAATACTCTACGAATCGAATCCTTGATGGTAATCCTAGTTACAAAGAATAAACAAGAAGCTACACACATATACAGAAGACGATAAAAGAATTCATAATAACAATAAGAAATATCAAAATGGTATCGAAAAGAAAAGCCAAAGCATGTAAAACACACCAAACGGCATATAGTTAAGGTACATTCAGCTAATTTTTCTTAATATTAATATCTTGAGCAATTACACTTTGTATTTACAGAACATCACAAGTTCATCATTACACTTTGTAATTTCTTTTCAATACCACAGATCATCCACACAAACATCTAAAATGTGCAAGTATCGGCCTGATCACGATAACAGCACCTACAGAAGGCAAAATTAAAATGAGACTTCGCTTACCTTGACTCCCACCTCTCGTGTTATTCAGTCCAGCGTGATACCCAGCATAATAAGCAGCTTTCATCTTCCCGTGTTCCTCGGCAACTTTCACTACCAGCGGCTCTGTGCCACCTTCAGGTGTCACTCCGTTCATGCCTTCGATGGCTGCCTCCGCTTCAGATTTCTTGTCAAACCTGCAAGTGTACGATGTAAACTTGATTACAAATGTTAAACATTTAGCCATGCTTAGTCTTTCAGTTTCTTGTTGACCTGTGGGGGAAACTGTACTCTGAAGAAATAAGTCATTAATTTCCAAGGTATCATGTAATGAGTGGAACAAGATTGATACATACAAACAAAGGGTATGTGAAGTGAACCCTTGAAATCCACGGATGCATATGATATGCCAGGTATAAAAACTTAGTGAATAGTACTGTACTGCATGCTGTGATCTAAAGTAAACATTAATATAGCAGACCAAGTGTTTCTTCAGTACAAGGTTACCAGAAAAATCAAAAAACTAGGAAAGAAGTATTTGGTAAATGCTGTGGTTTAGATATTTTCGTACCCAAAAAAATTACAGCACACAAGATGTGTGAGAATCACTGTCTATGATAAAAGAGGAACATAAGGACTATGGGTATTATGGTGTACGGTATAATCATGTAAGTTTCGAGAACAATAACATCGTATTAACAGCATACAGTTTATAGTACGCTTTATTAGTATATATCATGGCAAAAGATGCGAAATGATGGGTCAGGATAGGACTGGTTAAAGTGAAAATTATATCAGATACTGAAGTAGAGTGAAAGCTCTAGTAGAACCAAGAGAATATTTCAAAGTCATGGATGACCAGCCTGATTTTGCTGCATTCATAACATCAAAGCAAAAACTGCTGTTAAAAGTTGGCTTCATAAAATACGGTTAAAGTCAAGAGATGTGATTTTAGAGATAATGAAGAACAACATCCAAGAGGTCCTAACTAAAGATCTCATTCGCTGATCCAAACTGCTTCATAACACCATTGCTTCAAGCATCACCATTCAGTCCATCCTTGGCAATGGGATAAAGTAAACAGAAATCATTTATATAGTTTCTTACATATGTAACAATATTATCGGTCTGCAGGATACCATTTTTTTTTTCCGAGTGACACTAGGATGGAAAAAAACTACCCTCGTTGGGCCTGGGCACAGAGAATCGTAAAGCAAAGAAAAACCGAGATGGGGAGTGTTGTAACTTGTCACACGTGAAGTGATAATAAGAGACGTGCAATGAATATGTAAGAATACTCTGAGTAGATATAGGCAGAGAAAAGGATCAATAACCGAAGGAAGTCTTAAAATCAAGCTGTCCACGACAGTCCTATATAATTCTCAAAGACCTTCAGCTCAAGTATTGCAATGGGACTGGTGCTATTGACCAAACTATTACATCTAATAGAACATTTACTACAACACTATTTAACTATATCAATCTGCAAATAAAACAGAAAACTCACCTCACAAATCCTACTCCTCTTGGTAAACCAGTGACTTTATCTTTCAAAAGATTCTTTTGAACAATTTGTCCATATGAAGAGAATAATTCTTCCAGCTGATCTAGATTATAGGTTCTGTAATAATTAAAAAAATAAATACAATATACACCTTTGGTTATCTAAAAGTTACTATAACACTACTTTGTTTACGACATAAGTGAGGTAGCTGTACAGTTAAGAAATAATTAGTGAAGGAATTCCTAAAGTGGAATACAGTACTGACCAAAAGAGTATTCAGTTCTGGAATTTCATAATAAGCATCTACAAGGACCTAAAGAAATCAGAAATTCCATACAGTAATGACAAGATTTATTTCACATTACAGACATTACTGAACATGCGAATTAGTCTGAGTTTTGTGTCACAAATTGTCCCCATTTGAATGGGAGTGGGAACATGTGTTAGAGCTGGGGGATTAAGGCTGGATGTTCAACCACCGAGCTACCACAGACCAGAGCAAAAAGGGAGAGTACTTATCAATAAGGTATTGCATCAGGGGTCTTTCCCTTTCCTTATCATCAATTTATTTTAGGAGTATTGCACTATCGTAATTGGAACAAGTTCATTAAGCGGAGACTTTCATGATGAATAACCATTATCAGCTAAATTTTATTCATCGTCACATGAATGATTATTCAAAGTATCTAGATAAGCTCAAGTAGACACTATCAGTCTTGTTTTAATAAGAGACCAGGACACATAATTTACATACATTTATAAAGGCTCAAAATGCGCCTTAAAAAATAACAAAGTTTCCGATTTAATCCGATAACAATTGATACTTCCTTTGTGACATGCTTGAAAACATCTCTAAAGTATTCCATCACAAATATCACATATAATATCAATTTTACTACTAAATTTGTGTAGTAAACTTTCTTATATACTCTGACTCACACTCACTGAAATTAGCATTTTCATTCATAATGAGACATTTATTAATTTTTTGAATTTTATCTTTAGTCTGATTCAGTTATGCTTTGTAACTTATGTTTTGTGTGTATTATAATTTGTAAATTATGCTTTGTTAAGTGAATATAAGAAAAGCATATTTATTAACATCAATATAATCCCATTCCAAAGTACAAAAACTCTTTAACATTTATCAAAAAAGAAGAGCTCCTGAAATATCTGTCACATACTATTATCGAGAGCAAATATATGGGGTACGATTACAAAAAACTGCATGTAATTCTATTATTTGAAATATAAATGCAGTATTAACTATCAATAAAAAGACATTTGTCTAATAAAAGATTAAAAGGTATCTCTAACTTGGGAATATTCTGTACGTAGAGATTTGTCATATGTCTAACTAAAGATATCACTCACCTGGGAATATTCTGTAAGTAGATATTTGACATATGTCTAATAAACGATATCTTTTACTTAAGAATATTGCATATGTAGAAATGCCATTTGTCTAATAAAAGGTCTCTCTCATCTGGGAATATTCTGTACATAGAGATTTGTTATTTGTCAATAAACTCCCCAACTTATTAACGAGTTAGGTTCCAGAAATCCACTCGTTAATATAATTGTTTGTAAGTTGTTTTTAGCTAAAAGAAAAAAAAAGTAATGTACAGAACATAAGCAGTACTGTACGGTTCTTAGGCTAAATACACTTAACTACTACGTAAAAATAAAGTATACAGGATTAAGGAATTTGAATACAGTAATAATAATGTAATAATACAGTACTATACAGTAATACATATATTAAAACATGTGTAGATAATGGGTAGCTTTTTGTTCGTATCTGTGAATTTTCGAAACTTGGATGTTCTGTATAAAGATATTTCTCACCTGGGAATATTCTGTATGTAGAGATTCGTCTCTTTTATGTCTTCACCTGGAGGTCTGGCATAGGAGACTTTGATGCGCTTGTGTTGCACTGGCAGATTGTTCAACTGGAGAATGGCTTTGGCCGCGTCCTCTGGCTTCTGGTACTCTACAAAGCCGAAGCCGAACGAGTAACCAGTCTGCTGGGATGGTGAGGTGTGAGAAAAAGATAAACATAAATGGAAACAAAACAAAAACTTAGTAACTAAAACATTATCACACAGTCAAAAAAATAAAAAATAAAAATATGGGGCGATGATCAAGAAAGGATGCACAGTTACCTAAATACTGTAATATATTTAGGCTTTTAAACTGATTGATACGATATATCTAAAGAAACCATAAAGCTCTAAAATTTTTTTACTCTATAGGTTTCACTTTTGTTCTTACAAATCTATGAATGTACTGTTTGCTATATATCATAATAAATATTAACAACAAAATCTACACATTCATTCATTACAAATATAGTACCGAATGTTTATTGTTGATTACATATTTATGGATATACCACTTAATTTTTTAATGTGGTCTTGTATATCTAGTAACTTAAAAGTTTACAGATTAATTTCTTTTAAATTTTTTGAAAATTACCTTTGCTGCTAAAACATAATTTATGTCATTTCTTGAGTGTTCCAGAGAGTTCCTACTCCAATTTAAATAAAGCATTAGAAAAAAATAGCTCATTTTTTATAGAACAATATTCTATTTCTAACGCTGAGCAATGTTAAAAAAAATATTTTACGTTTTTATTACTTCCTTTGAAAACCAATAACAAGAATAAATAACCTTCAATATTCACATTGAATGCTTTTAAGAATGTAAATGTAACAAGATGCAGAACCGTATACTTTTTTTACTAGCAGGTATTTTAATGACTTAAGGTAGATATAAATAAATTCCTTTTGACAGGATCTTTTACTGTGACTATATTATGATACTCAGTGAACAGACTGTAATGGTACTCAGGGAACACACTGTCATGGGAAAAAAGGGGGTAATTATTTGGGACAGGGAAAAAAATGGGATACAATTGCGTTGTTTTTCTCCTGGAGTATGTCTTCCCTGACGTCAAAATCAAGGAAAGAGGAGGGGAATTGTTGGGATGGGATAAAGCACAACTGCATCATTATTTGACTTTTCTTATGACGATTCTGCAATAAAGGGTTGCACATTAAAGGGAAAATACAAAAAGCAAACTACCATGTGTTTCCCTGGCCTTTTCATGAGCAATATGCCAACAAAGTATAGCAAAAAAAATTTCCAATTATCTTTACCTTGCCAGGCTCTTTCACATCTTTATATAAAAAGTTATATGATATAGACAAGAGAAAAATTTATATGCATCATTGCATGTTCAAAATAGTTTCTCTGCTAATATGTTCTCATTGAATGTGTCTTTGAGCAATGTACCAAAGCTGCAGATAAGTGCATAGGTGCCTTCCATTTCATAATAAATATGTAAAGTAAATAAAAACACAACATACAATGAAAAACTTTTCTTATTTGAGCAGATGTGTTTCGGATACCATCAAACAATGAATGTTTCATATAAACAACTAAAGAAAGTAATACTGAAGCGAACTAAATTGCGAACTAACAATCTATCTGATGCAAACTCAAAAGAGTCTCCTGTATACATAAGATAACCTAACAGAGGGAAAATGATTCATAATTTATGGTACCACTCAAGTGATTATGTGAAACGAGCAATAGAAATGGAGGACACAAATACATGAAAAGCAATATTCAGCCTAAAAACAAAACAAAACAAAAAACAAGCAAAATAAAAAACTTAACACTGAATGGTCAATACCTTTAAATCCTTCATAATTCTGCAGTTTTTGATAGGCCCCACAACTACAAATATTTTGTAGAATTCTTGATCGGTGAGGTTCTGAGGGAGGTAATTGATAATTAAATTTGTTCTGGTCTCCCCATCGGGCAAGGATGACGATTCAAAACTCATTGTTGGGTGTCAAATTTTGGTACCTCTCTAATCTGAAATGTTAAAACAGTAAATAGACAAATGCATAATAATATGAAAAGAAGGTAACTAAGTAGCAGGGTGCACAAGTAGCGAAGCGACTAACTCAGGCTTAATCCCACCGCAGGACATTAAGAAAGATATCCAGATTTCATCTCCCAAATCCAAAATTCTAGAAAAAATATTAATAACAGACGAGATCCAAACTAGATAGCCCACTTTATTACCTAGTGGTATGACATTATTTTCCCCTGGAGGGAGGGGGGTAGAATAATTCCTCCATGTTCCCCTGCATGTCGTAAATCAACTAAATGGGGAGGAGCTAGGTAACTGGGAATCCCCTCCTCCATATTTTCCTCTCCCGAAGAGTCAGAATATTTTGTCTTGACTCAGCCACTCTCCTTATAAGGAGAAAAATGGCTCATGTATGTAGATAAGAGACATCATTAACAAAGATATTCCTACTCTTCCACCTATTTTCAAATGAAACATTTTCTCAATACTCTAAGCACTGAATGTATGCAAAGTACACAGTACTGTACTGTACTCAGTAATCTCATCATACGAACAAGCATGCAGAGTGCCACAGGGGTCATCTTGGGTTTGGTTACTGATCGGTTTTACGTCACGGACTCCCTTTCTACTGAGGGCTTGGACAGTGCCTTCTTGCGAAGGACTTTGGCTTTGTCATGTGATAATTACCCTGAGCAAATACTCTTTCTAACCTCAGACTGTGGCATGCTGCAAACCCTCAACGCGATGACATGGAGTAGCGAGTCCTACCACTTCGCCATGTTGACCACATGGGAATTTGTTACTAACTTATATACTAAAAGGCATTCTGATATTACTGCCTAAGGTTTTGAGAGACACTAATATTCAGTCACAATGGAATCCCAGGGTAAAAGCAATTCCCTTGTGAAAATAAACAATGCTTAAACATACTTTTTTATGTATTAAATTCAACACATTGCAAGTTTCTGAAGAAATAGGGTGTTGCTACCAGTGATTAAGGCAGACCAATTTGCTATACACAGTAATTACCAATAAAAAAAATATAGTATCATTCTGCTACTGCACTGTATAGATTTGATTTTCATCGATGTTGGGTATATAGTGATATGGATTATTCAATTGAAAAGAAAAAAAAAAAAAATTGAAAATTATATGCCCTAACAGAGCAAATACTATGCAATAAAGAAAGTATTTTTGTTCACTTTCACAAACGCCCAACATGAGATATGATAAAAAAAAATTCAACTTCTTTCTTAACAGGGGAGTCAAGTAACCTGACCTAAGCTAATATTAAAGAAAACTGGTAAATATCATGAAAACTAAAATAATATTGAACTCAGTCTGGTTAGGTTAGTTCACTCCCAGTTAAGAATTGAACTGATAATTGGAAAAAAAAAAGTTTGTAAGCTTTTTAGATATTTTTCCAAGGTTTTAAATTTTCAATTTCACTTGTGAAATGTTTGCATTGTGTGAAACGCAAATATCTACCAGTAATTTTCCTTATTTTCCTAATTGGAGGGTGTGAAAGTAATCATCTACAAAATAAAGTTACAAATAGTAAGAAAACAATGGTTTACTTGCTAAAATTTTAATGGGTTGTGGCCCAAGTCCTACCCATTGTTTTGATGGGGTGCAGACCATTGCCCCCTGAACACTTATTGCAAAAGTGGACAACTGACATTTGATAACATTAATGTGTAATATACCATATAGTTCGGAAATAATGAATTAAAAGAACTTCAATATGAACAATTTGTTAATGATTTCATACTTGGTTAGGTTAGGTTAGGATAGTTTAGGTTCCATTAGGTTAGTCAATTGTCCTACCTTTGTTTTAAACACAATGATAATACTCTCCCCTCCAAAAAAAATCGGTAATTTTTTAGAAGAGGGGATTATTCTCTTATAATAATAAAACCGCATCTTAGGGAACGTGTCTGGCCTAACCGGGAGCTCCGCCTCCGGACCCCCTTTGGGTTATATTTTCCCTAACTGGGAGCTATGCCCCCCGTGACACCCCTTAGGGAATATAATGTTGCTTTGCGCCAGAAATGGAGTTCAGATTCGTTTATTTCACAAAGAAAACTATCATAAAAGTGCGGTTTTATTACTGCAAGAGAATAATCCCCTCTTCTAAAATAAAACCTAAAAATATTTTCCATATAATCTCCATCAACCTCACACTACAATATCAATAGAAAATAATAATCAAATACAAAACAGCCAAATTAACCAATACAGTAATTTAAATAACTGTGATAAAGAAAAAACAGGAACTCATATCAGTAAATAAAAACAACAAGCTGGCTTACTCCCCCCCTCAACAAGAAATGAATATCAGAAATCACAGGAAAATTGCCTAAAGCAATATACAATACCATATTTCAATTAAATCAACACATCTTTTAACAGGGTGTGAACTAACCTAATTTATCTAATAAAAATCAAAACCAAATTTAACAAATTTCAAGGGATGTTGTCCTAATTGGGGGGAACATTCAAGGGATGTTGTCCTAATTGGGGGGGAACATTCAAGGGATGTTGTCCTTATTGGGGGGAACATTCAAGGGATGTTGTCCTAATTGGGGGGGGAACATTCAAGGGATGTTGTCCTAATAGGGGAGAACATTCAAGGGATGTTGTCCTAATAGGGGAGAACATTCAAGGGATGTTGTCCTAATTGGGGGAAACATTCAAAATTTACCAAATAAAATTAAGTACATTTTGAGTAACATAACTAACAAAGATTTAATGTTTGACTGTCAATTACATATGTATGGTCGAAAATGCTGTCTTTTTCCCAAATGTCTAGGGAAAATTGCTAAATGGCATAAAATAGCGAGCACATTAACACCACAACCTATTCTATGCCTACACGTACACAGTATATTTTTGCATATTCGCTACACATCTCTTATTATCCTTTCTCATCTGACAAGTCACAACATTCCCCTTCTCGGTTTCTCTGTTTAGGTTTCTTTGCGCCCTGGTCCAATGAGGGCACTTTGCTTAGCCCGTCCTGGTGTCACCTCATAAAAATAAAAATTAATTCTGGCTTCATTCAGGCAAAACCCATCAAGAATCGTTACACATCTCTTATTAACCCTTCACATCTGACAATTCACAACACTTTTAATGTTTCTTTTTTACTTCCTTGGTTTCTTCGTGCCCAGGCCCGACGATGGATATTTGCTTAGCCCGTCCTGGTGTCACAATCATAAAAAATATATTCTGGCTCCCTAAAGGCAAAACTAAGCAATAATTATTCCTTCACATCTGACAAGTCACAACTCTCCCAATGTTTTTTGGGTAGTTTTCAGCTTAGCGGGCCATGCCGCTCAACAACCTCATCCCTCCACTCAGGTAAGTAGTCGGCCGAGGTTGGTGTAGTTAGGGTATTAAGATGTGGGGTCCCAGGGGGCGGCTTCCCTGACTAAGAGGTTAGGTAAGTAGTTTAAGTTAGGATAGAAATAAAATTGTTTCGTACGCCTATTGTCACCATTTTTGTTGTGTATTCATCCGCCAGTTCTCTAGCCAGAGCCTATAAGAACATAAGAATAGAGGACACTGCAACATGCCTACTGGCACACGCGAGGCAGCTCCATTTTTGAATTGTATTTTCAGCATGTCTAACCTATTCTATTCTACTCTACTTATTTATTCTGTTTTTCTTTTTATGATTTTTCTAATAAGCACTAACCTATTCATACCCACCCTACCTCTGTCATATGTCTATCTAATCTACATTTGAAGGTGTCTAAGGTATTGGCATTTACTATCATACTAGGAAGCTTGTTCCATGCATCAGCTACTCTATTACCAAACCAATTTTTACCAATTTCCCTTCTGAACCTAAATTTATCAAGCTTAAATCCATTATTACGAGTTCTGGTTTGATCATGAATTTTTAAAACTTTATTAATATCTCCCTTGTTAATCCCTTTAAACCATTTATACACTTCAATCATATCCCCCCTAACTCTTCGCCTCTCTAGAGAATGTAGATTAAGTTTTTTTAATCTGTCCTCATATGGTAGATTTCTGATATTGTGTATCATCTTGGTCATTCTTCGTTGCACTCTCTCCAAGGATTCAATTTCCATTCTATAATAGGGTGACCAGAATTGCACAGCATAATCTAAATGGGGCCTAACTAATGCAAGATAGAGCTGCAAAATAACTTTTTCCGTCCTATTGCTGACGCTTCTTGAGATAAATCCTAAAATTCTGTTTGCTTTATTTCTGACTGCTGTGCATTGCTCTCTTGGCTTAAGACTACTACTCACAAGAACTCCCAAATCCCTTTCACACTGAGAACTCATGATTTCATGGTTATTTAGCTTATAACTAGTATTGTCTTTTATAGTACCCATTTTAACTACTTTACATTTTTCAACATTAAATTCCATTTGCCATTTGTCCGACCATTCAGATAATCTATTTAGATCTTCCTGTAAAGCATGAATGTCTTCTTTTCCATTTATAGTTCTACCTATTTTAGTGTCGTCTGCGAATTTACTTAGGTTACTACTGATATCCGAATCCAAATCATTTAGATATACGATGAATAATAGAGGACCCAGTACCGAGCCTTGTGGTACCCCGCTTGTAACCGAGCCCCACTCTGATTTCTCTCCATTTATGCAAACCCTCTGTTTTCTGTTTTTTAACCATTGTTTGATCCATCTGAGCACAGCTCCTCCTATACCATGAGCTTCCAGCTTTTTAACTAATCTTTTGTGAGGAACTCTATCAAAAGCTTTGCTAAAATCTAGATATATTGTATCATATTCTTTGCCACAATCTACTGCCTCGTAAACTTCTGAATAAAAAGACAGTAAGTTTGTAAGGCATGAAAAACCCTTAAGAAACCCGTGTTGTGAAAGTTTTATCAGTCTGTGTAATTCTAGATGTGCCCTTATTTTATTTGCAATTATGGATTCTAGAATCTTACCCACTGTTGACGTTAAACTTACCGGCCTATAATTATTCTTTTTAACACGTTCTCCTTTTTTAAATATTGGTACCACATCTGCCAATTTCCACTCCATGGGTACCGATCCTAATTTTATTGAATTATTAAATAATGCAGTTAGAGGACAACTAAGCTCTTCCTTGCATTCCTTTAATATTCTAGCATATATTCCATCAGGTCCCGGAGATTTATGAGCCTTTAATTTATCTATTTCTTTTATTACCTCCTCTCTCGTAATATTTATTGAACTAAGTATATTATCGGGACTGTCTCTGTAAATGGATTCTACTTCCGGAATATTTTCCAAGTTTTCATTTGTAAATACAGATAAGAAATAATCATTTAAACATGTACACATCACTTTATCGTCATCTGTGATATGGCCATTGGCTACTTCAATTGGTCCGACTATTTCCTTAAATTTTGTTTGATAATGTTGATAAAACCCTTTAGGATTTTCTTTAGCTTCTCCTGCTATTCGAACTTCGTATTTTCTTTTCGACTCTCTAACTATCTTTTTAACTTCCCTGTTTAACTGTATATATTGCTGCCTCACCTGCTCTTCACCTCTTTTTAGTTTCCTGTATATTCCTCTT
Source organism: Halocaridina rubra (assembly GCA_037179515.1). Lineage (NCBI taxonomy): Eukaryota > Metazoa > Arthropoda > Malacostraca > Decapoda > Atyidae > Halocaridina > Halocaridina rubra. The sequence continues at coordinate 120,780 of JAXCGZ010015203.1, read as the reverse complement.
TTAATACCTATAAGATTCTTTATTCTATTGTTCATCCATTTAGGGTCATTTTTTCTTGATCTGCAATGTTTCATGGGAATATAGTCTCTCTGACTATTCTTAAGAGTCATGACAAAATTGTTATATTCCTCATCCAAATTTATATTAACTGACGGGCTGCTGTTCTTTCCTGTGAGAGAATTTAATGTATTGATCTTATCTTGTGATAATCCTTGGCATGTGGTACCCAAATTTCGGTGTAATCCGCTACCTGCGACCTGACCTGCTGGATTAACTACCCACATCTGTACCCCAGAAATCCCTTCCCATACCTCATTAGATAATTTAGTTTTTAAGCCCTCAAAATCTCCTGCTCTAAAGTTTGGAACAATATTCTTATTTTCCTTTATAGTTTCCTTGAAAATTATGTTAAATCTAATGGAATCATGGTCACTGTTGCCCAATTTTTCACCAACTTCTAAATTTGTAACCATATTCTCTCTATTACTAAGAACTAAATCTAGTGTATTCACCCCCCGTGTTGCTTCATGTACATGTTGAGAAAGGAAATTGTCTTCTACTACTTCCAAAAACTCCTTAGAGCTACTATCACCTGTTATGGTTTCCCAGTTAATATGTCTAAAATTAAAATCGCCTACAATGCAAACTCTATTTGACCTGCTCACTTTAGAAATTTCATCGTATATAACTTGCGACTCTATATTATCTAGATCAGGTGGTCTGTAGACTACTCCTACAACTAGACTTTCTATATTATTTTTAATTTCAACCCATAAGGTTTCTGAATTTAGATTTGTCTTAATTCCAGACTTAATGCAGCTTCTGAGGCTATCTTTAATATACATAATTACCCCTCCCCCTCTTTTATCTGCACTACGATCAGCATTATAAAGTTTATATCCTGTAATTATGTACTCAGCTTTAAGGTGTTTGCTTTCTAATTTAATCCAACTTTCACTAATGCATATTATATCCGGTCTCTCACTACATACTATGGCTCTCAGTTCTTCTATCTTGTTACCTAAACTACGGCTATTTGTATAATATACTTTTAAACTTTCTCTAGCTTCACCCTTCTTGTGGCTATTCTTTTTGTTAATATTTGTTCTATGTAACAAATGGTTCTTATCCTTAGACTCCCAGTTATTTGACCCACTATTTACTGAACCCTTACTGACTAATTTCTCTGCACAAGTATTAATCATTTCATTATTTGTGTCTAACAAAACCCCCCTACCTCTCTGTCTATCATACCAGCCAATACCGAGACACCTGAATTAGAAAGATGCACTCCATCCCTTGCATACATATGCTTACGACTAGTGAAGTGATCCCACCCGTCTATAAAACCTATATTATTCTCCCGACAGAAGACTTTCATCCTAGCATTTACTCCTATAGCTCGAGACCACCACTCTGAACTTTGGCTAAGCCTAGGGAGAATACCACACATCACAGGAACTGCACCCCTTTTCCTAATCTTATCCAGGGCTTGCCTATACAACCTAATCAGCTCTTCACTTCTACCATCCTGCACGTCATTTCCCCCAGCTATCAAACAAACAACATCTTTTTTCTCAATCCAGCTATTTATTGACTCACCCACCTTCTTCATACCTGCTCCAGGGAAAAAATATTTTCCTCTAACTCTATGCCTGAGTTTCCTGTCTACATATCTGCATAGTGAATCCCCTACAATTACCAAAGAACGAGACTTATCCGGAGGATGGGTTACTCCGACCTTGGGAGACTTACCTAGGCTCTTGACCTGAGAGCTTTTCCCACTTCCATTTTTACGATCGCTAGTACACCTATCTGACTCTATGGTTCCTGAAGAATTACTGCCGCCACTGTCACATTCATCTCTAAGTGACCTAAATGAATTAGCAACCTGTAGTCTAAAAGTATCATTTTTCTTAAGAACCATTTTCGTTGAACCCTTATTCACAACTTTCCAGTCGTCTTCATTATTCAATCGACCCTTCCTGGTTAACACCTCTACTTTACCTCTCAGATCCCTGTTCTCCTCAGCTAAGGATCTGACCTCCTGCCTGACTGCGGCCAACTCATTTCTTAAATTAAAAATGAGTTTGCTTGCGTCAGACGAGGACAAATCCCCAGCACAGCCACAAACAGCACCAACAACGACACCACCACCAACACCACTACCACTAACACCACCAGCACAAAGAACACCACCACTCTCCATTGTACTAAGTTTGGTCAAGATTAGAGCTACTGGAAGCACGTCCTCACTGGATGAACTCAGGAACTATCACCATCTATTGGTAGGTTTTGAACATTGGTATGGCCCGCTAAACTGTATGTTCCTTTTTTCTTTACTTCCTAAGTTTCTTCGTGCCCAAGCCCGATGAGGGCAATTGCTTGTCTCGTCCTGGATTCACACTCATTAAAATAAAAATGAATTCTGGTGCCAGTCAAGCAACCATGCAAGAATCGCTACACATTTATTAACCCTTCACATATGACAAGTCACAACACTCCCAATCAGCTTCTATTTACTTTCCCGCTTCTTTGGGCGGCTATGCCCGATGGAGACCATTTTCTTCGCCCGCCCTGGTGTCACATTAAAAATAATTAATACTTTGGCTCCATTCGGGCCAAGTCAAGCAACACCATGCTCGAGCCCGCGTGTAACGGTACCATCAAAGCCCTTTTTCCGTACGTCGGAATTGCCTAATAAAAACCATTATTTCATACATAACACTTTTCAAAACACAAACTCTCGTAATACATAAAGGAAATTACAAACCAAATAATTCAGGGAGATAAAACTCAAACTCGGAGTGCCAAAAAAAACCTCCGCAAATTCGACGTTTTATTTCTCTCAAGAAGCGACCGCGAATGGCCAGAGACTAAAGGCGGAGGCCGAACCCCTTGTGCTCAGTACCGTCAAATTTCGAATTTTCTTTTGCGATTATTTCTACGGTGCCAAAACCTCCTGACGCCGCGGGTGCAAGTCCAGCAAGACTCGTTGTCTAAGAGAACACGATGTACTCCTCCAATGTTGACTAAAATAAATCAAACTAACCTAAATAAACAAAAAACATGGAGGTGTGATGGAGTCGGATTGCCGGGTAGACGCGCGTGGGCCACACAAACATTGTCACAGTGATACCAATCACGACAATGTCATTAATCGTCAAAATGGAATTATTCATTCGAAAATTAACTACATTTTCATATGAAAATGATCATTAGAAATAAATATAGTATAAATAAGGATTAATTTAAACCATCTCACTGCAAAAAGAAGTAAAACTAGTATTGATTTTGACGTGGCCAGCTTGGCACCATTGAAAATGGGATTCGCCCGTTTTTTATGATGGTTAAGCCATGAGACTGAACAATGGCTAAATTAGTTAATTTGAAATTGCACTTAAATTTACTACCATTGGATAGTTTATACCTATTCACCTTTATTGATATGTATTTATCATTCTTTATTAATAAATGTATTTTCGTAATAAATTAATAAATAAATAAAAGTAAGCAATGAAATAAACCATTAGGAATCTGATTGCTTAGCGGTGGGTTTTTTTCCCTATTAATTGCCTAAATCTCGTCAACTGAATTTAAATATTATATTATAATTTCTTCTTTCAAATATGTACAGAATATGAGTACACAAGGGAAGGGTATAATATTTATGCCTTAACGAATATTTTTCCTTAGCCCCCACCTGTTCAAGTAAAGTCCCAGTCGAATAAGGATTAATTGTGACTTATTACTCGGAGTAGGTTAGCAAGGGCATGCACTCAGGGTAACGATTACATCTGCCAAAACAAGTCCTTCGCAAGAAGGCAACCGTCCTAGCCCTTAGTAGAGAAGGGATTCCGTGATGTAAAAATAAAACTGTGACCTATTAATCGGCAAAAAAAAAAATAATAATAAATATTATTAACTACTTATAACTAAGGTAGACATATTAATCTCTTATGAAATGTTAGAAAGTTGGTCTGTATAGGCCTGTCTTCTCTAAACCTTTACTGTCTCATTGTGTAAGGACCTAAGCTTATAGACCCCAAGTGAACAGAATGAAAAGTGTCATCTCAGGATTTCTCAAGATCTGCTCGTCAGTGAATCTCTTATTATTCCTTGGCATTTGACAAGTCACTACACTCCCCATTTCTGTTTCTTTGTTTTATGTTTCTTCGTGCCCAGGTCCGATGAGGGCAATTCATTTCACCTGTCCTGGTGTCACAATAGATAAAGTATATATATATATATATATATATATATATATATATATATATATATATATATATATATATATATATATATATATATTACACCTAATCGTGCTTACGGGAAAGAGCCACATGCTCGTACTCCCCGTTTACTGATCGGTTCCCTTTTTATACTCAGTGATGCTTATTAATACTTGTCCTTAAAACTATGGATTGAGTTAGCATTAACTACCTCGTCGCTTTGCCAATTCCAATCATCAACTACTATCACAGTAAAAAAGTACTTCCTTACATCCTGCAAACTATGACCTCTAGTTCTAGAGCCAGCCATATCAAAATATCGATCCCTATCCACTCTGTCATAACCACGAAGGAGTTTAAACACCATCACCATATCCTCCCTCGTTCCTCTAGCTTTGAGTGATGGAAACTTTAATTCCCTCAGCCTCTCATCAGTACTGAGATTGTGTATTTCTGACACCAGTTTCGTGGCATGTCTTTGGACTTTTTCCAACTTAACTATGTGCTTTTTCAAGTGTGGATTCCAAAAGGGGGCTGCATGTTCAAGCTTTGGACTCACATAGGTTAAATAAATATTTCTGAACAATTCCTTGTCCATGTGCCTGAAGGCTACCCTTACATTTGCTAAGAAAACATATGCTGCCCTTACTATGCCATTTATATGCATTTCCGGAGACAAATCTGCTAGTATGTATGTATGCATGTATGTATTTATGTATGTATGTATGTATGTTCATGACGAAGATGAAGTGCTGTGGCAATAATATAATTTGTCCGTGACATCAGCCAGGTTGTCATTGCAGTCTCGACTCTCGCTGGAGTAGGGACAAGAAGAGTTAATTCCTCCCAGATTTCGAACACTCTACAATGTATTGAAGACTAGTCTTGTCTAGACCATGATAAAAGTCTTTAATATGACATATTATTCGGTTTTCTTTTTTCTTTTATTCAGTTCGGTATCACGTCATATTTCTGTTCTCGGTAAGTTGTTATTATTATTATTATTATTATTATTATTATTATTATATTATTATTAGTATTATTATTATTATTATTATTATTAAGCCGGTAGAGTAACGTTAGTGATAAAACCATCATAAAGAAATGTGATTTTAAAAAAATATTATCCTTTCATATTATTATTATTATTATATTATTTTATTTTATATATATATATATATATATTTTTTTTTTCGTGTATTTATTTGTTATTTGGAGTTATAAGCTGAAGATAATTACTACATTAATGTGTTTATTTATCTATTTATTTCTTTGTCTATTTCAGGAAAACTGTCGTACTTAAGTTTCCACGATGAATCTCTACCATCTGTGTCAACATGGGCTTACTGGCGTAGTCCATCCCTTGGACCCCTTCCTTCACCGCCTCCTCAGACTTTCCAGGAAATTCTAAGTAGCATGGAAGAAGGTTATGCAAACGATACCTCTTCTTCCTCAGTCTCCTCCCTTGATTTAATTTCCACGGTGTCTTCTCCATCTGTTTCAACATTCAGTAGTTTCACAATTTGCTACTGGATCAAGTTCACAGCGATAAAAGAGTCCAATGCTGCTTTCAGCTATGTTCATTCGAACTACAACATAAGAATCGGTACTTTTCAAAATTAATTCAGATATGTGTACACAGTATGTAAGCTCATGACACAGACTCTCAAGATATGGGAATCATATCAACACTGCACTTCTTTTCAGAAGAAGGAGAATCATTTCTTTCAGATACAGAATTGTTTTAGAAAATGGTATATTCTGAAATGATGAAACATTATTATCATCTTGAAATTATACCCTTTTGATTATAGCATTATGATTAGTACAGGGACTTAATCTAACATATATTCTCTATATTCTTAAACAGAACATACTCCTCAGACGGTAATGCTGCACATCAGTGAAGAGAGCTTAGTCTTCAAGGTTGCACCGGAATTCTTAACTTGGAGTTTCTACTGTTTCATTGTCAAGTCTGGCAGTAAACTTGCATTTGTTTATGTCAACGGCAACTTGGTAGAAACTCAGCCTATTTTAAGAAATTCTTACACTGTGCCTTTCGGTGGCTTTGTCTTATTAGGTCAAGACAGTCTTGGCCCGAATATATCATCGTCTCTACAGGCTAAGATAGCCGATCTACAGATGTGGACGACAGATATGTCCAACTCCATAAGTAACCTTTCAATATGTGACACTCAACAAGAAGAACCGATGTTCAGTTTCTCCCAAGAGCAATGGCTAACAAATGGGTCAGCTGCTTGGGTGAACATGGATGCTTTTAATACCATATGCGAAATGTTACCATACTCTTCGTCTGTAAGAATATTTATAGAAATTTTAAACGATAACAATACACTTGGTGAAATGTCTCTCTGCTCCAGTCTGGGAGGTCATTTACCTCATATCAACACCCAGACCGATAGAGAGTTTATAACTGAAACAGCCAATAATATAGATTCTATCGATACCATCTACCCTATTCTTTTGGGCACGGCTAATGTACACAATGCAACCTCTCCTGAGTGGTTTGGAGATTCTGAAACAGATAGAAATATATATCTTTTTTATGATGAAGGGCGAAGTTATTTCAATGATACAATATTAAAAAATACTGGAGCAGTTTGCGAAATTCCCATCTCAAAGTATACCATCAGAGGGTTGTGTGTAGATTCTGCATTAAGTAGAGAGACGTGGCTTCATCATACGCTGAAAGGTGCCCTAATATTTAGATCACGAGATGGTACAATCATATCTAAAAAGAGGAAATTGTGGGAGATTTCAACATGGGTAGAGCCAAGAGACACATCAGCAGTCTTAGATAATGCTATGTTTCCTGTTGGTCTTCATGACTGGGTTCTACGAGATGCAAAATGCCATGCAAATGAGAAACTGACTAAGCTCAAAATAACTAACTGTCCACCTGATCACTTTACATGTGGTGATTTGAAGTGCATTAAGAGAGACAGAGTTTGTAATATGATACCTGACTGTGTTGACGGAAGAGATGAAATAGATTGCCTTGATATTATTGTTAATAAGGAATTACTGAGGGGTCCTCCTCCCGTCTCATTAGAACATCCTTTAATTCTAGAATGTGGAATAACAATGATCAACTACCGTTCCTTTGACATTAAAAAGATGAGGACAACTGCTGACTTTATCCTACATCTGCGATGGAAAGATCCACGAATAATTTTCAAAAACCTTGGCCTTGATTATGCCAAAAATTTAATATTTCATGGGACGAGGCGCCTATGGAAACCAGAAATGAATTTCATGAGTAACTTAGGAGCAGATGCACATTTCATAGTGAGGAATGAGGAAATGTTGGTGGAACTGGATGGACCACCAATGCATGATAACGCCGATTTTGTTGAGGAAGGTATGTATTAATGATTAAAATATAAATTAGACTGAAAATACCTGCAATGTATCATATAGGCATTGAACCAAAGAGTAATTACATTTAGATTTACTACTACTTTGACCTAACTTCATTTCTTGATCATACCTACATGCGCTGCAGTACCATCTTTAATATACTTTCATTTATATCATGAGTAAACGTACAATGTTACTAAGATAACACACAATTTGATTATTCATATCACATAATTTCACTAAGAAATTGTATACATCTATTAATTGAAATATGTTGTTTTTTCACACAGTTCTGATGTATTCTTCAGAAGCAGCAACAGTTCGCAAGGACGCCAAACTGACCATCACTTATACCTTCGATCCTGACCTTTACAAATTTCCCTTTGACCTCCAGAAATGCGAGCTCATCATGCTTTTTAAAACAGGTCCTGGATCTATATTAAAAATGGGAGTAGTAAGCACATCGGCACTGTACAGACCTCGTCTTCTGGAATATCAAGTGAAGAATATGACACTCGCCATGCGTAACATTGATCTAACTTTATCCCCAGTCGATATTGTTTTGATCACAGAGTTTGAGCACTTGTTCGGTTTCTATTTAATCAGCATCTACATGCCAACTCTGCTATTAGTTGTTGTTTCCTACGTCACATTCTACTTTGACCAAGAAGACTTTAGTGATCGGATCATGGTATCGCTGACAGCTCTCCTGGTACTTTCTACTTTTCTCTCCACAGCTTCATCGTCCATGGCTAGAGTGTCTTATTTTACATTTCTAGACATTTGGCTTTCCTTCTGCATTGCTTTCGTTTTTGCTATTTGTCTAATTCACACTTGTTTACAAATTCTCTTGTTAGAGAAGAAACAGTCCTTGTAACGATACAGTTCAGAGAGTTCACCCTCACATCACTTTCAAAGTTTACGACAACATTTTCAAGGACAAGCAAGAGAAGAAGGTTCAGCATTATGTCAGAGCTGAGAAATTAATTAGGATTCTGCTGCCCATCATATTAACAATCTTTATTTTCATGTACTTTATTACTGGGCTAAGTGCATGAGTCTGATAAAAATAAATTTATGTGTCGCAACTAGTCCCTAATTGAATGGGGGTGGACACAGACATGTTGGTACTTGGACTTAAGGCTGGATACCCATTGTAAGGCTCCAAGGTGGGCTCAAACCCGCATTAGTCACACCTGGCTTGTGTGTTCGACCACTGAGCTACCGTGGCAATAAGTAATGTCTGAAAATTCACAGATGAGGAAGAGGTAGAAGTTATTTAAGATACTATAGAAAACTCACTTAGGCATTAGCATTTTAAGATATACTGTGTAAAACTACTTACACCCCTATTTTGCCCATAGGTAATGTTTTTTTATGCTAATTTAAAAGTAAAATGTAAAATGTTGCACATGGACAGTGTCTACTATACCTAGTATTGGTTATTTAATAAAATGTGTGTTTAATATGTCGTATTTTCAGAATCAATCAAATATATATTCAAGTCGCTGATACGAAAATTCTGTGTATTGTATTGTATTGCATCGTATTGTATTGTATGCTCTGAGTTTAATAAACAAGCAGCACATTTTACAGTGAATAATTATTGTTGTTGGTTACCTTTGGGAAGTCACAAAAATTCCTAAGAGCTAATAAAAATCACCGATTCTGCTATATTATGTTATTGAATGATTAAAAAAGGCAGTCAAATTATTAATTGAATAAGATAAATACTTGTTCAAGCTATAATTTAGAAGTATGCTTAAACCAAGCATTAAGTAATAATTAGTACTACGTAAGACTACCTCAAGAAGGTAAACAAGGCCTTTCGATGTGCAGCAAAATATGTTATTAAACCTTATACATATTATAGTAAACAAAAAACATTAACTACCACCTTCCGTGACCATTGCATAATTAAAACAACTATAGTTTCGCTATTAGGAGAGAACTCGTAACGGAATTATGCGTTATTATGCTGTTTTTTTTTTTTTTTTATTTGTAACGCCTAATGGCCTAGTTCTTGTCACGAGACACACATGAATTGGTTATTGGGCTTTGCCGTATTTCCATAAAAAAGTCACTATATACAATAAATATTTTCCTATAACCACGATTTTGCAATAAATAAAAAAGAAATATTATGAAAGTTTTCGTTTTTCCATAATTGGAATAAGACAAAAATGCAATTTGAGAGAATATATTTAGAAAAAAAAATATTGTGGCCATCAAGGAGTAATATATATTCCATCAACTGTCAGACATTTTTGTATTTTCATCTGTTCTTAGCTAATCAAATTATCTTCACATTATAATACTTACATACGAGTATTAATAAACATTGGTGATATTTTTGTGACCGTGGCCTAGTGGTAACATTCGCTACTTTGATTCGCCAGGTCGAGGGTTCGCGGCAAGACACGGTCTGAAGTTAGTAAGGGCATGCTACTCAGGGTAACGATCGCACTTGCCTAATCCAGAGTCCTTCGCAAAGCCACAGTCCTAGCCCTTAATAGAAAAGGGAGTCCGTGACGTAAAACTGATCACAGCCATGGACTCATTTTTCCACAAATTGCACCATCCCTCTTTAACATAGGGTGAACTCAGACAGACATGTTCCTTCCACAGAACCACCTGAGATTGGAAAAGTTTAGAGACGCCCTTTATATATTTACCTAATTTTACTCACGGAAAAGAGTTTGCCAAGAACACGCTCAAAGAGGGGGTACCTTAGGGGTGGATGCTTAACTAAAAATACACCTCAAGTAACAAGTAACAATGTCACTGCCGTTACTAGAGACAGTTTTGCCCATACACTGACCTATTAATACATTGTCACCCTCAGATTTTAAAGTTCCTCCACTGACATTGGATACCTAAAAATGGAGCCTTGTGCCCCCTCCAATTCTTATTTAAGTTCCATTTTGAAGTATTAATTCTCATCAGCCAATTATCTGACCATTGATTTCACCATTAATCAGTCTGTCTGATATTTCATGCCACTATTTTCCCCCTTTAATCTCATCCCAGTTCTTGCAAAGTCAGCAAAATGTAAAAATATATATTCAGATTCATGCAGAGGTTATTATAAACCGTTTCATTTACCAGGGGTGGGCAAAGCCTGGTTGGAGCTAGGGAATGTAGGCTGGATGACTTCCTAACATCCTGTCGTGGGATCTATCGCGGGTCTGTCACCTCTCGAATCGAATGGGCGTAACCTTAGAATATACCTAAAATATTTATTACCTCGAGAGAGTATAATATATATATATATATATATATATATATATATATATATATATATATATATATATATATATATATAAGATGATAATCATGTGAATGTTTGTTCACTGCCCCGGCCACTCCCTCATAATGGAAAATCGTGGCTATTGTATATTAAAAGAATGAATAAAATAGTGTGTGTATATATATATATATATATATATATATATATATATATATATATATATATATATATATATATATATATATATATATATATATATATATTATATATATATATTAAAAAATTATATTATATTTTGTGACCTCGTCAAATATATATTTTTTTTTATATAGATATAAGCTAACTCAAATAGAAAATGAAATATTATTTAAATTTTAATTTTGTGTGATATTTCTTGACCTCACTAAGTCTTTTTTAATAGATTTTTATTTAATTCTAATTAAAATATCAAATTAAAAAAAAAATATGATTTAAAAAGGGCTCGAACTGATGCTCAGCTGTTTGTTGACGTTGTATCATGGCTGCTCCCAGGAAATGATAACAACTAGTGAAAAAATCGACAAAATGAATTTATTGGTGTTGATATTCGCCGTAAATATATTTACAGTGTTAGGATATCCTGAACAAGGCGTTTGGGACTTGGAAACAAAGCCAGTAAGTAGATATAAGTATATATAAGTACATAAAAGTATATGTGAATGGTTAAATGAAGTGTTGGCACTAGGGCCAATTTGTCACTTGAAGCTGACGTCACTGGAGAATATGGCACTTCTCTGTGGCATGGGGTTGGTTATTTGCTTGTACACGATACTTCATCCTCTCTCTCTCTCTCTCTCTCTCTCTCTCTCATAATTTTTCTTCTATCTGGAGATTTATTGGTACCAATAGCAGCCACCTCATTTCAGTCTTTCATTGGGAATAATTCGGGCAATACTTTTTACTATAACACCCTTTGCAACTAAGAGAGTAATTTAGTCTTTTTCTCTTCTTAAAAAGAACAGCCATAAATCACTGTCTTAGAGAACCTTGTGGCCACCGTGGCCGAATAGTAACGCTCGCAACTTTGATTTGTCGGGCCGTGGTTTCAACCCACCGCAGTCTTAGGTTTGAAAAGGCATACACTCAGGGTAATGTTCACACTTGCCAAAACCAAATTCTTTAACAAGAGGGCACTGTACTAACCCTTAGTAGAAAAGGGGGTCTGTGACGTAAAATCGACCACATCACGCTCAGAGAGAACCTCGAATATTGTAAAGACGAGTAACTACCAGAACCCCAAGTTATGTTAAATAGTCCAATAACATAGGTAAGGATAGTTTAGGTTAGATGAGGTTGGGTTAGGTGTCTCACCTTGTATATATGTATAACCCTAGAGCACCACGGGGTTACTCTAATTTACAAGATCCCCAAACCTCCAACATCTTAATATAACCAAATTGTAAACTAAGTAACTAAACTTATGTAACCACTAGCAAGATTTCAATTCCTCTTACCTTACCCAGCCTTACCTAACCTCATCTAATCTAGCCTTAATTAAACTAAGCTAAGCTAACCTAACGATTTATGAGGTAAGTAAAGTTTACACTGGGTTCTGGGGCATTATTTAACCCTACAAGAACCAATTGATAGGTACTTACAGCAATTCAACTTAGTTCAGGATGCAGATTACTAGAGGAATTTTAGTTATCCTAGTTTATTTTTGCAAGGAAATCACCCTTGTATTTTCCTTTGAGATTTAGCGTGTTATGATGGAAAATTGCATTATGCTATATTTCTTCGCATATGACAAGTCACAACACTCCCCTTTGTTTCTCCTTGCTTTATGTTTCTTTGTGCCCAGGCCTGATGAGGGAAATTTTAAAAGAAAAAAAAATGTACTTGAATATTTTGTATTTGTATTTGTACGAAGTTTGTTGAATGCGGTGAAGAGTTTTTACATGAATAGTAGAGCAGGCGTTAGAGTTGGGAATGGTATGAGTGATTGGTTTGAGGTAAATGTTGGGTTACGTCAAGGTTGTGTAATGTCGCCATGTTTGTTTAATATGTATATGGATGGAGTGGTAAGGGAAGTAAATGAAAGAGTATTAGATAGAGGCTTAGAACTAGTGGGTGAGGATAGAAGTTGTGGAAATTGAGTTAGTTGCTATTTGCAGATGATACTGTACTGGTGGCTGATACTGAAAATGAATTGAATCATTTGGTGACTGAGTTTATTAGTGTGTGTGAAAGAAGCAAGTTGCGGGTGAATACTGTATTGGTAAAAGTAAAGTCATGAGATTCACAAGGAGTGTTAATGTTGGCAGATTGAATGTAGGAGCGATTGGAGACTGCTTGAAGAAGTTGAGTTCAAGTGTATGGGGTCGCATGTATTTAGGAGTGGATGAGTGGATGTAGAGGTAAATCACAGAGTGAAGGAAGCTAGTAAATGTCTAGGTGGGTTGAAAAGTGTAATGAGAAATAGATATTTGGGAATGAATGCAAAGAGAAGGATATATGAAGGTGTGGTTGTGCCGACGGCATTGTATGGAGAGTATGAAAGGATCAAGTTAAATGTACTTACCTAATTGCGTTTACGGAAAAGAGCCCAAAGCTCGTATCTTTCCGTCTCCTGATTGGTTCCATTTTATACTTAGTGATACTTATCATACCTGTCCTTAAAACTATGGATTGAGATAGCATTAACTACCTCCTCGCTTAGCGAATTTCAATTATCAACTACTCTTACACTGAAAAAGTATTTCCTTACATCCTGCAAAGACGTTTTCTTACGAAGCTTCAAACTATGACCTCTAGTTCTAGAGCCAGCCATATCAAAGTATCGATCCCTATCCACTCTGTCATAACCATGAAGGAATTTAAAGACTGTCACCATATCCCCCCTTCAATCTTCTAGCTTCAAGTGATGGTAAGTCTAATTCCCTCAGCCTCTCATCATAACTGAGATTGCATATTTCTGGCACCAGTTTTGTGGCATGTCTTTGAACTTTTTCAAGCTTATCTATGTGCTTTTTCAAGTGTGGATTCCAAAAGGGGGCTGCATATTCGAGTTTTGGCCTCACATAGGTCACATAAATATTTCTGAACATTTCCTTGTCCATGTGCCTGAAGGCTACCCTTACATTTGATAAGAATGCATATGCTGCCCTTACTATGCCATTTTTATGTATTTCTGGAGACAAATTTGCCAGTATGTTTACTCCTAGATCTCTCTCATTTTCTGTCTCTTGAAGTTGTACTCCAGCCACCGAGTAGTCAAGCTTGGGCCTTCTTGCTCTTGTACCCATTCTCATTACCTTACATTTTGAAGTACTGAATTTCATTAGCCACTTTTCTGACCACTCATGCAGACTATTTAGATCCTCCTGAAGTTCTCTACCATTGTTCTCGTTTTTTACTTTCTTCACAATCTTTGCATCATCTGCAAACATATTCATGAATGAATTTACAGACTCTGGTAGGTCATTTACATATACAAGGAACAAAAGTGGCCCTAAAACTGAACCCTGTGGAACTCCACTACTAGCTCTTCTCCATTCAGACACTGAGTGTCTTACTCTAACCCTCTGTTCCCTTCCTTCTAAGTAAGTATTTATCCATTCCAAGACATTTCCACCTATTCTAGCCATTGCTTGCAGTTTCCTAATAAGTCTTCCATGTGGAACAGTGTCAAACGCTCTCTGGAAGTTTAGGAATATGCAATCTGCCCAGCCCTCTCTTTCCTGTAAGATTCGGCTTACCTCATCATAAAATTCTAATAAGTTTGTTACTGTTGATCTACCTTCTCTGAAGCCATGTAGCCTCACTGACAAAAAGTTGAAGAATTCCAAGTGCAGAGAGATATGTTTCCTTAGTAGTTTCTCCATAACTCTGCAAACTATGCTGGTCATGGAAACTGGTCTATAGTTCAGAGCCGTATCCCTCCTTCCCTTTTTGAAGATAGGCATCACATTTGCTTGTTTCCAGCATCTTGGAATCTCCCCTGACTCCAGTGACTTTTTAAATATGATACTTAGTGCCACTGATATTGAGTTTGCGCAATTTTTAAGTACATGAGGGGATATGTCATCAGGACCTGTAGCTTTATGAACATCTAAATCCATCAGCGCTTTGCATACCTCTGTGGCTGTAAGGTTGATGTTCTCTAATACCGGCCCTTGAGCTTCTATCTCTGCAATCTGAGGGGGTGGGGTATTTTCTACTGTAAATACTGACTGAAACTCCTTGTTCAGTTCTTTGCAGATCTCTTCATCCGTCTCAGTGATGCTTCCATCCGCTCTCTTTAGCCTTAAAACCTGTTCTTTTACCTTCAGTTTTCCTCTGATAAAGCTGTGGAAAAGCTTGGGATTTTCTTTAGCCTTCCTGGTGATGTCCCTCTCATAGTCTCTCTCTGCCTCTCTCCTTTTACTTAGGTAGTCATTTCTTGCTCATTTGTAGGTTTGCCAGACATTTATGTTTTTTCTCCTCCTATACCTTTTCCAGCATTTGTCTCTCCACTCCTTAGCTCTTTTACACTCATTATCGAACCATTTCTCTCTGGCATGAATTCTCTCTGGCATGAATTACACCTACTTTGGTGACAGGTATGCATCAATCTACTATCTTCCCATATTTCTCACAAAAGATGTCATACATTTCTTGTACAGATTTGTTGTAAAATAAGGTTCTCCAGTCAATAACTGCAAAATGCTCATTCATTTTGATGTAATCTCCTTTCGGATAGTTCCTCCTCATGTCCTCAATGCCTCTGCTCTCAGGCAGAATATCTTCAATGATATACTCCATCAACAACACACAGTGGTCACTCTTTCCAATTGGTGGTTCATACCCAATTTTTTCAATATCCAACACATTATCTGTGAATACTAGATCAAGTAGTGATGGCTCATCCCCACCCCTGGCCCTCGTTGGTTCCATTACATGTTGGTGTAGGAAATTCCCTTGTACGCAATCTAGGAATCTTGCCCCGAATGAGTCCTCACCACTGTGTGGGTCAAGATTTATCTAATCTATCTCTTTATGATTAAAATCTCCCATAATCAAAATCCTACATTTTCTCTCCCGTGCCATGTTAACAACTGAGTTTATGACTTCAATAGTACCTATATGACTGTTTGAGAGGCATGATTGGTGTATCTAGAATAGAGTAAGAAATGAGGATGTCATGCAGAGAGCAGGTGTTGGAATGGAGCTCTCGGATAGGCTAGGTCAGAGACTGTTGAGATTGTTTGGACTCGTGGAAAGGACGAGATGGATGGATGGCATGAAAAGAGTTTTGAATGCACGTGTAATGTCAGTGGAACAGGGAAGAGTGCGTGCAAGAGATAGGAATGAGTGGAGGAAGATTGTGCATATATGATGCGACCCAAAGGGATTTCTTGCACCTGCTAGCTCAGTGAACTGTGGTGGATGGGTGTGAGGGGAATTGCTGTGTGATGAAGCAGTTGGGGTAAACCAGCTGCAGCTGTTGGGCCTCATTGTAGAATAACCTTGCCCTTCTAGCTTGTGGTTGACCCAAGCAGGGTGGAAGGGGGGGAGATGTGGCAACCCTATATTCCCAAGGTGCTGAGAGGAGTGGTTGAGGTGTGTGTGGATCGTGGTGCATGCGCGTTTCTTGGCTCGGCCACCCCCCCTTACAAGGGGGAATGAGGCATGTGTATATGTATGTATTTGTACGTTCATTGTAATTTAAAATGTTCGACATGTTCTTTTCATCAGTTACAATCTGATATATTTATTGTATAGAAACATTATGAAAGGTTGTATATTATAGTATATTATGGTAATGTTGGAGCTGGGGCGGCCCAATACAAGCATTGAAGTATTCTGGATGTAGTTTGAAATGGTTATATTGATTAAATTTTTTTTTTTCAGGGCCACGAATATGTTGGTGTTAAGAAAAGCATCTTCAAAGGCACTCACATCAACATCAAGGTGATGTGCAATCCGGATGTTGCGCTTTCTAATACAAACATTGAAATATCTTGGATGCTTTGGAAAACTCCTTGTTGGAATGAATATATATTTCAAGAGGTAAGGGAGGAATTTGATGTTGATTTATGTGAAATTAGCTGAGTATGATTAAGTGAACTTATTGATTCAGATTTGATCGGCCTGCTAGTGTTATGTGATTAACCTCAGTTTGGTTGATGTATTGGAAGGTCTTTATGGTTCTTTTATGCTTTTAAAGCTAAACTTTTACTTTGTTACGTTAATAATGTAGAATTCAAGTGCTGTTCATAGTCTTAAAACGAGGACTTACCAATAATCTGGAAGGTCCGGTGGTGTTGTTCGTTACTATCTAAATCCCTGTCAGTTTACCATGTTAAATTAGTCACGTGTTACTTTGTTATTTGGGTGAACATTAGACACACAGGTACTTGCCTGGCTACTCATTATTAAAAAACTGAATAGATTAGTAGCAAATGAAAATGTATAAAAATGTTTTAGCTTCCTGATGAACCTCAACGTTTCTCCTCAGATGCTGTTACCTCAGATATATGTGGTAAGGTTTTTTTTACAATAGTTTGTTGGAATTATGTATTTTTATGTACTTTTCTCGTGCCAACAGGAGACATGATGTAAAAGTTTATAAACATAGTCTTACACAGCCAGTCTTATGTTAAACCATATACTTATAGGTTTTTGTATGCATTCACCTCTAGATACTTAAGAGGTCCTTTTGAGAAACATGTATGTATTTTGAATTATACTACCAGCATTTGAACCCTTGGCTGGACGATAGGAAGGGCATCCAGAATCAATTCCCGGCTTCAGGCCATCTGTGTCCACCCCCAAGTGGGGATTAATAGTGACACAAAAAATATATGACTTATTGCCCCCTCAATGCTCATTTATCACACTACTTAGGCAATTCATATTGATTTTATGCATCATCATTTTATCAGTAGAAGCAGGTGATTTCATCAGTTTCTGTTTATGTATAAGAGATATTGTGCAGATATCTCCTCCTGTTTCCCTCCCCCAAGAAATAAGTTAACTATGTTGAGTGAGATTTCTTTTGGGCATTTGATAAAGAGCACTAGTTTTGTTAAATATACTGAAACTAAGTAGAGAAAATGTAATTATACGCTTAATTAATAAAGTTCTCTTTTATTAAGTGTAATACTAATGGGGTCAAGGTTGAAAAAATTATTGTTATGTATTTTTATGATAATATTATTCTTTGAGATGTAAAAAGAAAATACTACTTCATGTATGCTCAGAATTGTTATTATTATTATTTTTAGTGTTGAGAAAGAGTAGGTCTATTCCTAGAGTCTTTCATCAGGGTTAGATTTGTGCAAATATTAATATAATTTAGTGCAGTGTTCTCTATGCACAACATACTGTATCATACGGGTATAATTCGGGTATAATCCCAGCGTGGTGCATTTGGAAGAGTCCTGTTTTAATCCCTTTTACAGCTCCTACATATATGTGTCCACCCCCATGTGAAGGGGGACTAATTTTGAGACATAAAGTGGTGTGTATGCATGTACCTTTTCTTATTTGAATGAGACCGGCTCTAGCTAATGATGCCATGATTTGATGAATGCTCAAGCATTCACATACTTATGTTCATGGGAAAGATTTGATCGTACCTCTCTGTCTTGTGATTGGTTTAATATTTTAGTTTCTGACACTTTTCACGTTTACATTTTACATCATATATTTGTTCTGTCCATTCTAACGACGCTGGCAGAAACTGATAATGAGCATGAAAAATAATTTAACTAATCAGAGTTGGGAAGCAGTTACAACTTCAGTAATGGATAGGTGAATCCCACAGTAGAGTTTCTGTGTTTCATTTTGTGTCATTCTTTAAGCATAAAACCTCTCCTTATTTTCATTCTCTTTATTTTTAGTTTATTTGTGTTATTATGTAGTTAATATGGTTTTGTTAAAAGAACAAAATATCTGACTGAAAATTTCGACCATGTACTCTTTAGTTTTCATTTGGGGGTAGCTGCAGCTCAGTGGTAGAGTGCGTGAGTTGAAAAACAGTGGAAGCGAATTCAATCCCACTGCCAGCTATTAGGAAGGGCATTACAGCCTTAATCCCCCACATATCTCCAACTTGTCTTTGTGCTCCCCCATTCAAATAGGGACTAATTGTGACAAGTGAAACTGTTCACGGTTTTTAGTAGCATAAAAAATGTTTTTAGATGTGGAATATGTATCCAGTTGGATCGTGTTTATAAGTGATTATATTAATTATAATTGATTTTTTTTATAGGAAAACAAAGAGACATCACTCGAGGTATACTTTGAAAAGGTTGGACCCAAGGTTGCAGAATTGGATGATAACAGCAAAACTGGCTATATAAAGACTGGGCCAGTTGTCAAGCCATGTGATAACAACATTCTTTTGGTAAGTCTACGTATTTTTTTGTATATAGGAAAGGATCCATAACTGAAGGAAGTGTTGGCCTTAATCTCAGTGATACAGCCCTTAATAATTGAAGTTTGGGAGCTACTTACTCTATTTTTCCCTGCTCGTGTTCTGGTGGTTGAATGACTTCCGTATATTATTTCCTCATTAAATTAGGAGAGATTTAAAGAAATTGATTCTATAAACTTCCAGTCCTTTGATTATATTGCTTTTATGCCATGTGTCCATATTTGGGAATCCCTTATTTAATTCCTAATAAGGATATAGAAGTATTGCTCATCAAATTTGGAAATGGTGGTCTTCTCACAGTGCTACTAATGAGAAGGTTTTTTCCCCTTTTTTCTCTTTATTACTAAACAGTGATATTGATCTTATGGTTCCTGTATGTGACAAAGTTTGATTGTTAAGTTCGTTACACATACCTGCAGAATAATGTACTATTGTTAACCCTCTATCTGCAAATCAGACATCTGTTGGAGAGGCACTTAAAGGAGTCAGTAGCCAGATAGAAGTAAAGGGAGGCTGTACAACATTTTTTCTCTTGAGGTTTGGCAACCACATTCTCACACTGAGGTGTACTTAATTTTCTTGATAGCGCACAGGGAAAGGGTTATTGGTTTTAGTCTGAATTTCTATTCTTGTTTTATCAGATTTTTCTGTTTTTCCCTGAACAGGATGAAGTCAACCTTGAATCTATGATAATTGATAAAAAGTCTGAGTCTCTGAAGGAGCGTACAGATGTACCCAGAGCAGCAGATCCTGATGGAGACATCACTGATGAGAAAGTAGATACAACCCCTGAAACTCCTAAAGGTATTAGAAGCACTGTAATGGTAGTTGAATGCTGAAATTCTGGTTTCTTGCACTTTGATACGGTATTCAGATATTTCATGAAATTGTGTGGGATAGCTTCAGTTGCCAAACTTAATTTCTTTCCTTATTCATGAAATTGTGTGCTAAATAATTTTTAACTTCCTTTGTTCTCTTATCAGTCATTATTTTCATTCCTTGTGTACAGATCAAGGAATTTCTGAGAACCACATAAGCTCTCTTGGCGCTGCTCAAACTAAGCATCCAGTCGCTGTGATTCCCACCGATGGCGTTTATTTCCTTGTGGTCCACACCGCAGGCGTTGACGGTGGTACCTATCGTGCTGATATTCATATTGAAATAAAGAGTCAGTATGGATATCTCTCTGCTGTGGGTAGGTTATTACTTCAGTCTTTTCTTTTTTATTATTGTAAAAGAATAAGATATGTGAGTGGTAGTGCAGTCATTAAAGCACTTGAGTTAGGAACTAACAATTCTGTGTTAGTGCACCGTGGGGCGTTGAGAAGGGCATCCAGATTTAATACCCTAGCTGTCATTAGTGGTGATTAATAGTGACATATAAAAACGGCAAAACATACTGTTGTTACGAATTTCTGTATCTTTTGAATTTTCCGCTTGAGTTAGGAAATAAGTTATACCACCATTGTATACCAGATTACCAGCATCTCAAGGAAAAATTATAAGATTTTTTTACTTTTCTCCTCTGTCATATATAAGCCATTTCTTTTACCTCAATACCAAAAAGGAAGCGCCTTTGGTACTGACCTCTACTATTCGCCATTTTGCTCTCTACGTTGATACTTTGCAGAGGTTGTAAAAGTGTTTTTACTGTTTGGTCTAAAATTGTTTTCACAGTCTCCTTTTTCATTCAAGCTCACTCTGCTGTAAAATTACTTAATACTCTATACTCAGTTATAAAGTAACGTAAAAAGTTATTGTTTTCCATGTCGGCAATTTTTGATAGAAGTAAAAAGGTAAAGGCTTAATGTCATTATCTCAGTTTTCATATTGACTTTAGGAGGTTGTCAGGGATGCAGATAATATACTGTAATGTATTGTCAGTAACTGTGTTCCATGTATAGCAAGGTTTTTCTGGCAGCAGTGTACCACGTTCGTTAGTTACATAGTTCAAACTGTGGCCTCCGTGGTCGAGATGACTGCTGTGGCTGAGTGCTAACGCTCACGGCTTTCATTCATCAGGTCGTGGGTTCTAGGCCCGCCACAGTCTGAGGTTAGAAAGGCCATTTGCTCAGGGTAACGGATGCACTTGCCAAAACCAAAGTCCTTTCCAAGAAGGCCTAGTCCTAGCCTTTTATAGAAAAGGGAGCCCTTGACGTAAAACCAGATGTTTACAAAGTTAAAGCAGAACAAAATCGTGTCTAACCTAATCTAAGCAAACCAAATGACCCTCTTTCCTAGTTGTATGACCATTGTTAACGTTTTTGGATCTTGTAAAGAAAAGTAAACCCATGGTGCTCTTAGGTTATTATTATGTACAAGGCAAGTCATCTAACCCAACCTGACCTCACCTAACCTAACCAACCCAACATAACTCAAACTATCCATATCGGGCAGCAACACAGGAGCCATATTCCCCCTTATAAAGGGGTTGGCTTTGTCAAAGCAAAATTCTTTGACCTTTTGCAGGAAGACAATACAGAGGAGGGGATTCCCAGTCCCCTCACTCTGCCCCATTTAGTTCTCTTTTACGACCTGCAGGGGAACACAGGAGGTATTCTTGCCTAAATTAACCTGACCTTACCTATCCCAGCCCAACCTAACCTAACATGTCAATTAATGGGGTTCTTTAACTTTGCCTTGTTTTAATGGGTACTTATCTACAATATACCATTTTTTTCTGCAGACTGGCCATTATTGGGCTTTTATGCAGCAATGTGTGTGGTTTATCTCATTTACGGTCTAGCGTGGCTAGTGGTCTCTTTCATGCGTTGGCGAGAATTGCTACGTGTGCAGTACTGGATCGGAGCCGTCATACTCTTAGGTAAGTAAAGAAACGTTGCATTCTCATTTCCTTTCTCATTCTTTTTTCTTTTTCCTCACCAAATTCCCTGGCCTGCTGGGAGCTATCTGATTTTAGTCTTTGACTTTTTCCAGTTGCTCTTGTTGCTTTGCTTAAAATAATATTATTATTATTGATAATAATAATAATAATGATGAATATTAGCAACCACAGTATAAATAATAATAATAATAATAATACTTCAGAGAAACCTTTTAAGGCAATATTTTTACTTGTTCATTTTGCATTTTAGTGAAAGAGAAAATGATGAACCATCATCTTTTGAGGCTTTGGCTCTGGCTATATGTGTGTAGTCGGGTCTGTCCTATCACTGTTCCTTGCCTCTGCCTTTCATTAAAGACTTTTTATCTGTAACCTTCTTGATATTATACGTGCATTGCCATGAACAAATCACCTGCAGTTTCTTTCTTAGCTGCAGAACCCTGTTTTTATTCAGGGTGTCCCAAAACAATGTACTTATATTTTGACTCCATTTTTTCAAAAAAATTACTATCATTTTGACTCGCCAAGTGGCCTCATCTCACAGGTACTGTATAGAGATTTGTATTTGGATTGGTTGGTGCAGCGACTGCTTCTTCCCATCTACGTCCATGCTCTAGAACTCTCTTCCTCCTTCTGTCTTCCCAAATTCTTATGAACTCTCTTCCTTCATAAAGAGGATCTATCGTCATCTCAGGGCCTAATCCTCCATATCTCTAGATCCTCAGTACTTGACTATTTTTCTGTCTGTCATTTTCCTTTGTGTATCATTACCTCATCTCTGCCTTGTCCTTAACCTTTTTCTTTTCCTTCGTCTTGGTGTTTTCTCATGCCCAGGCCTTTATTGATGAGGGCAGTTTATGCCTGTCCTGGTGTCACGCTCATAAAAAAAATAAATAATTTATGGTCATTCAAAGAGAGTACATATTTATTTTGTTTTTATTGTTTACATGTGAGCACATTTTTGGGGGGACAACCTGTACAGTATTTGTGTCAACCTTTTCAGGTATGTTAGAGAAGGCCGTGTTTACGGCAGAATACAGCAGCATTAACCAGCGAGGTTATAGCATTCCTGGCCTCATCGTCTTTGCCGAACTAGTGTCTTGTGCCAAGAGAACGCTAGCGCGGATGCTAGTTATCATTGTTTCTCTGGGCTTTGGTATTGTCAAGTAAGTACAGTGTGGTACTTCTTGGATGTAATGTTTAGTCTAATTTGGCAGTGTATATTTATACATATACAGTGACAGCATGTTCTCTTATAAGGGGGTGGCCATGTCAAAGCACACATTCACCAGATGCTAAGCATACCTTGATCACTCCTCATAGGTTCTTGGGGATAAAGGGCTGCCATGGTACCCCCACCACCCTGTTTATATTGTAGTTAATAACTTTCTCATGAACGGAGGCATTGAGGTAGCATAAACTCACCATTACCTGTCCCTTTTAGTTTTCTGCTATGGCATGCAGGTCATTGGAGGGAATGGGGTATGGTACGCTAGTAATTGTTCTGTTATGGTAATGACCAGTATTCATATGGCAGAAGTATTATAATTGCTCTGCAAATCTTTATTTCATCTTCTTTCAGGCCCCGTCTTGGTGTTATCCTTCATCGCGTCGTGGGTGTTGGCCTGTTATACTTCATTTTAGCCAGCATTGAAGGCTGCACAAGAGCACTTCAATCTCGGAATGATCCCCAGAGGCAGGTAAGTAAAATATTTATATATACACATGCACACACACTTAATTAATAGGCTATCTTGTGTAAAAGTTGACCTACTTTTGTTAAAGGGCAAAAATGACAAACTTTACTTGTACTGCTATTACTAGGAAACCATTTGCTTAGTTAAGTTTTGCAGGGCAAGAGAGACCAAATGCATCGTTTAGAAGAGAATCAACTTTTTATGCATTCATGATAGGTTTATTTGGTAAATATTTTAAGGGCTGGTGGATTAACGTACAGTATATCAGTACTGAATGAAAGCTGTCTTAGCAGTATAATTTCAAACTTGTCAATACCAAAATATTACAATTTAGGATGTATGTGAGAAATTACTGGAGGAAATTGTACTTCTATATTTTGCATTCATTATTTCGAAACTGCAGTTAATGAGGAGTATTACAATTTCTTTATATATATTGGGATGAAGAAGTTTTATAAAGATAATTATTTAGACTGTCATCATGGTAGAAATATATACTTAAGAGTAAGTCAAGAAGAGAGTGAATTGCTTGAGAAAAAGGCGGGTGTAAAGCAATAGTAAGATATGTCACCAGAGCTTATTATTCTGTATATAGATGGTGTAATGATAGGATGGTTAGAACGGTTGGCTCTTGAATTGACCTCGCTGTGGGATGTTACGAAGGGCATCCAGCCTTAGTATCCTAACTCTAACCTGTCTGTGTCTACCACCCTATTTGAATGGGAGTTGATATGGACACATTAAATTGGTAAAGAAAAGATGAGAGACATGGAGACTGGAGTAGGAGGTAAGAGAAAGGAGGTCAAAGGAGGGAGTTTAAGTAATGAATTTGTTTTTTTGAAAGGTCCTCCTTGCTTCGCTGCCCCTCTCCCTGTTGGAATCAGCCATCTGTTTCTGGATTTTCACAGCGCTAGTGCAGACAACGCGGACTTTGAGACTGAGAAGAAACTTAGTGAAACTCTCGCTATATAGACATTTTACTAATACGCTGGCCTTCGGTGTCATTGCCTCAGTCATCTTCATGCTATGGTCTATAAGGTAAGCAGATGCATTTTTTTTTTATTATGAGGCTAGAAAGGGCATTTACTCAGGGTAACACTTGCACTTGCCAAAAGCCAAATCCTTCAAAGGAAGGCACTGTATTAACCCATAATAAAAAAGGAAGTCAGTGATGTAAAACTTGATCTTCTATCTCTCTTACACAGCATAGCAAATCATACATATCTTTCCTTCAAATCTTTTCATGCATACATTGATATACAGTGGCAGCAATTTCCCCTTTTAAGGGGATGGCCGAGTCAAAGCATACACTCACTAGAGGATAATATACCTTGATCATTCCTCTTAGTGCCTCAGGGATAATGGGGTTCTACAGTTCTCCCCACCACCCTGCTTGAGCTATCCACAGGGTAAACGGACAAGGATCTTTTGCCGTGAAACCCTACAACTGCAGCTGGTTTACCCCCAATGCAAGTCCCCTACGCCCACCTGTACCTGTTTACTGTGCTAGCTGGTGCAAAAAATCCCTTTGGCCCGCATCACCTATGCACACTTTTTGTCCACTCATTCCTTTGTCATGCACTCTCTTTAGGCCTGAATATGACTGTAATTTTAAGGCATCATTTATTTTATTCAGATATCATCAGTTTGAAGACTGTGTGACTGACTGGAAAGAGATATGGGTCGACGATGCATACTGGCATGTTCTGTTTGCCATCATCCTCCTCGTCATCATGATTCTCTGGCGTCCCTCAAACAATAATCAAGTGAGAGTTCTGCTTTATCTGAGACCCAATCATAAGTCAGTTAACTCGAGTGTCTAAAAATACATATCGAAAAAGAAGTCATTATATATGTATGTATGATATATTTAGTTGTGAATCATATAAGCTATTTAATTTTTTTTTTTTGTTGCAGAGGTTTGCATTCTCACCATTGTTAGACGATGGCTCGGACGCCGATGATGAAGAAGAGTCCGAGAAATTGATGGCAGATGTATCTGACACAATGAAGCTTAGAAACACTCGAAACTCTACTTCCTCTTCTCCTCGAGAGTCTCGTACAGTAGTAAGCAGAAGTGTTTTACATTTTTGACTCTCTTTTAGTAGTAAACAAGTGTTGCACACCTTTCTAATGTGCGTTTTATATTTGTTGAGGGGGTCAAGGGAGCATAGTGGTTAGAGTGCTTGACTTGGGAAGTGACAGACCTGTGTTGGGCATTAACAAGGGCACCCAGCCTCCATTTCTTATAACTCCCACAAGTCTGTGTCGACCCTCATGATGGTAATTAATAGTGACACATGAAATGTAAAATAAGAAATTCTTTCTTCCTATTACCAAGATAAAACTTTCACTTTCAGGAAGATGACTTAAAATGGGTTGAGGAAAATATACCGTCTTCTATCGCTGACTCGTAAGTTTAATATGGTGTGTTTTACCTCTAGCAATAGTGAAATTAGCTTTGCTCTACATTTAATGTATTATATGATTCTTTAACCATTAGCCATGTTTAGTTTAAGAAATACTAGTCTTGAAAATATTATTGCCTTCACTATGTCAGTCTAGAATTGAGGGAGGAGTAGAGAGAGTTGATTTTGTATTGTTGATGCTGGCCAGAGGGATTTCTTGCACCTGCTAGGACAGTAAACTGGAACGGGTGGGTTTGGGGGGAAGTTCCATGAGATGAAACGGTTGGGTAAACCAACTATAGCTGTAGGGGCCGTGTGGTGGAAGATCCTTGGCCAGATATCCTGTTGATGACCTTACCAGGGTAGCATTACGAAGTGTGATGGCCTTTTATTTCCAAGGAGCAAAGAAGTATGATCAAGGTGTATTAATTTCTAGTGAATGTACACTTTGACTCATCCACCCTCTTTACAAGGGGGATTCTGACCATTTTAAATGTATGTGTAGAAGGAGTGCAGTGCTTAAGAGAGTTGAAGAATGGCATGGCTGTGAGCGTACATTTTTTTTTAAAGTGGTAAATGACATACAAACTGCGTTCAAAAAGTATCCAAGCTTTGGATATAAAGAAAAGAATTGTATACATTTCACAAAATTTATTAAATCTCCTTAAAATTACTCCCCTTGGGAGTTTACGCACTTCTCCCAGTGGTGCTGCCACTGCTGGTAATATTTCTGGAGTGCCTTAACTGAAATGGTGTAGAACTATGCCGTCACTTTTCTCATAATTTCCTCTCATGATTCAAACGTTTCCCTTTCAAGGTTGTTTTCATTTTAAGAAACAGCCAGAAGTCACAAGGTGCCATATTTGGAGAGTAGTGAGGTTGTCAAACAAGTGAATTGTTGTTTTTGGTCAGGTAAGCTTGGATCAGGTGGGCAGTATGAGTTGGCGCATTGTCGTGGTGAAGCTGCCAGTTTTTCGCCGCCCACATTTCTGGTCGTTTTCGTCGCACAGCATCATGAAGGCGATGCATAACCTCCAGATAGTACTCCTTATTTTTTTGTCCTTCTGGTGCATATTCATGATGCACAATACCACTGGAGTCAAAAAACATGTCAACATTGCTGCGAACCTGTCGTGCATTTTTGGGTCATCGTGATGTGTCATGCTTCCATTGTGATGATTGAAATTTCGTGTCAGGGTTGTATCCATATACTCATGTCTCATCACCAATGATGATGGCCTTCATAATGTCAGTCATTGTTAGCACAGTCAAGCAGGTCCTGGGCAATTTCCAGGCAGAGTTGTTTCTGCTCCTCCACCAGCAGCTTTGGAACGAATTTTGCCGACACTTCACATGCACAGATCTTTTGTTAATATTGTATGAACTTATCCTGTGCTTATTCCTACTTTTTCCACAAGCTCATTGATGGTTACTCAACAGTCTTCCATGACTATTCGACGAACATTCGCAATGACTTTCTCGTTTCTGCTGATGGATGGCCTGCCAGACTGAGGTTTGCCCTTGTTTGAAGCGGTTATACCACTCCTTTATCTGTGTTATGCCCATGCTTCATCGCCAAAGGCTCGCTGGATCTCTTGGATAGTTTGCATTTGTGTATCACCAAGTTTCTGACAAACCTTGATGCAATATCACTGCTCGATGCGCTCAGACATGTTTCATACATACAAATAGCCGACGAGTGTGTGTTGGACCTCTGCACCTTAGGCTTCACAGCCGGGAACTATCCCAGCCTACTGAAACCAAAATTTCCATGCATGTGATTACCTAATTGTGATTACCTAATTGTGTTTACGGGAAAGAGCCCAAAGCTGGTATCTTCCCGTCTCCTGATCGGTTCCATTTTATACTTAGTGATACTTATCATACCTGTCCTTAAAACTATGGATTGAGATAGCATTAACTACCTCCTCGCTTAGCGAATTCCAATTATCAACTACTCTTACACTGAAAAAGTATTTCCTTACATCCTGCGAAGAAGTTTTCTTACGAAGCTTCAAACTATGACCTCTAGTTCTAGAGCCAGCCATATCAAAATATCGATCCCTGTCCACTCTATCATAACCATAAAGGAATTTAGAGACTGTCACCATATCCCCCCCACACTCTTCTAGCTTCGAGTGATGGTAAGTCTAATACCCTCAGCCTCTCATCATAACTGAGATTGCGTATTTCTGGCACCAGTTTCGTGGCATGTCTTTGAACTTTTTCAAGCTTAGCTATGTGCTTTTTCAAGTGCGGATTCCAAAAGGGGGCTGCATATTCGAGTTTTGGCCTCACATAGGTTACATAAATATTTCTGAACATTTCCTTGTCCATGTGCCTGAAGGCTACCCTTACATTTGATAAGAATGCATATGCTGCCCTTACTATGCCATTTATATGTATTTCTGGAGACAAATTTGCCAGTATGTTTACTCCTAGATCTCTCTCATTTTCTGTCTCTTGAAGTTGTACTCCAGCCACCGAGTAGTCAAGCTTGGGCCTTCTTGCACTTGTACCCATTCTCATTACCT
This sequence comes from Halocaridina rubra, assembly GCA_037179515.1. NCBI lineage: Eukaryota > Metazoa > Arthropoda > Malacostraca > Decapoda > Atyidae > Halocaridina > Halocaridina rubra. The sequence goes on along the minus strand of JAXCGZ010015203.1, from coordinate 92,032 downwards.
TACATTTTGAAGTATTGAATTTCATTACCCACTTTTCTGACCACTCATGCAGATTATTTAGATCCTCCTGAAGTTCTCTACCATTGTTCTCGTTTTTTACTTTCTTCACAATCTTTGCATCATCTGCAAACATATTCATGAATGAATTTACAGACTCTGGTAGGTCATTTACATATACAAGGAACAAAAGTGGCCCTAAAACTGAACCCTGTGGAACTCCACTACTAACTCTTCTCCATTCAGACACTGAGTGTCTTACTCTAACCCTCTGTTCCCTTCCTTCTAAGTAAGTTTTTATCCATTCCAAAACATTTCCAACTATTCTAGCCATTGATTGCAGCTTCCTAATAAGTCTCCCATGTGGAACAGTGTCAAACGCTTTCTGGAAGTCTAGGAATATGCAATCTGCCCAGCCCTCTCTTTCCTGTAAGATTTGGCTTACCTCATCATAAAATTCTAATAAGTTTGTTACTGTTGATCTACCTTCTCTGAAGCCATGTTGCCTCACTGACAAAAAGTTGAAGGATTCCAAGTGAAGAGAGATATGTTTCCTTAGTAGTTTCTCCATAACTTTGCAAACTATGCTGGTCAAGGAAACTGGTCTATAGTTCAGAGCCGTATCCCTCCTTCCCTTTTTGAAGATAGGTATCACATTTGCTTGTTTCCAGCATCTTGGAATCTCCCCCGACTCCAGTGACTCCTTAAATATGATACTTAGTGCCACTGATATTGTGTTTGCGCATTTTTTAAGCACATGAGGGGATATGTCATCGGGACCTGTAGCTTTATGAACATCTAAATCCATCAGCGCTTTGCATACCTCTGTGGCTGTAAGGTTGATGTTCTCTAATACCTGCCCTTGAGCTTCTATCACTGCAATCTGAGGGGGTGGGGTATTTTCTACTGTAAATACTGACTGAAACTCCTTGTTCAATTCTTTGCAGATCTCTTCATCCGTCTCAGTGATGCTTCCATCCGCTCTCTTTAGCCTTAAAACCTGTTCTTTTACCTTCAGTTTTCCTCTGATAAAGCTGTGGAAAAGATTGGGATTTTCTTTAGCCTTCCTGGCGATGTCCCTCTCATAGTCTCTCTCTGCCTCTCTCCTTTTACTTAGGTAGTCATTTCTTGCTCTTTTGTAGGTTTGCCAGGCATTTATGTTTTTTCTCCTCCTATACCTTTTCCAGCATTTGTCTCTCCACTCCTTAGCACTTTTACACCCATTATCGAACCATTTCTCTCTGGCATGAATTACACCTACTTTGGTGACAGGTATGCATCAATCTACTATCTTCCCATATTTCTCACAAAAGATGTCATACATTTCTTGTACAGATTTGTTGTAAAATAAGGTTCTCCAGTCAATAACTGCAAAATGCTCATTCATTTTGATGTAATCTCCTTTCCGATAGTTCCTCCTCATGTCCTCAGTGCCTCTACTCTCAGGAAGAATATCTTCAATGATATACTCCATCAACAACACACAGTGGTCACTCTTTCCAATTGGTGGTTCATACTCAATTTTTTCAATATCCAACACATTATCTGTGAACACTAGATCAAGTAGTGATGGCTCATCCCCACCCCTGGCCCTTGTTGGTTCCATTACATGTTGGTGTAGGAAATTCCCTTGTACGCAATCTAGGAATCTTGCCCCAAATGAGTCCTCACCACTGTGTGGGTCAAGATTTATCCAATCTATCTCTTTATGATTAAAGTCTCCCATAATCAAAATCCTACATTTTTTTTCCCGTGCCATGTTAACAACTGAGTTTATGACTTCAATAGTACCTATATGACTTTCCTCATAAACTTCAAGCCTATTTTGGTTCCTTGGTGGGTTGTATACAACAGTTATTATAATGCTCTCTGACCCAGTATTTATGCGAGCAACAAGAAATTCCTTGAACTCACTTTCTATAGCCAAGTTTATTTCTTCGACTTGAATCCTTTCACTTATGAGCAGTGCTATCCCTCCACCAGTCCTCTCAGATCTTTCAACCCTTAGTATTCTGAAACCCTTAGGAAAAACTGTGACACTGTTTATGTCCTCACTCAACTTAGTCTCTGTAATTGCTACTATATCTGCCTTACTGTTGTGAATCCTATCTTTTAATTCTACTGCCTTACCAGCTAATCCATCAGCATTTGTGTATAACAATCTTAATGAGGCCCCATCCCCTGATCTTCTGTCATTATCTTCTTTATCTCCCCTTTGTCTGGAAGAACTCTGTAATGAAAATTTTTCTTCTCTTCTTCATTTCTTTCATCATTTAACCTTCTTGCCTCTTGCAACAAGTTTTTGATCTTTCCCATCTCTTCCTGTGTTCTGTATTGTCTAATGAACACTTCTTTGAATTCTTGAAGGTCTTTTAAACTTTTTTTTCTCAACAATATTTCCCTACATGTTTCCCCTCTCTCAAAGGTTACTTTTGTTGGTCTCGGCTTTCCTTCCCTCGAATATTTACCTAGTTGGTGTATGTTTACAATATCCTCAGGACCACATACTACTCCAAGCTTTCTTATCAGGTCTACAACCCTAGCTTTATTTTCTTCAAGTCTCCCCTGCCATGTTGGCTCCTGGGACTCGCTTATGCCTGAGATTACCACCGTCTTCTCCTTATCAAGTGCCTGTCTGATGAGTGGGTTTGCCCTTTCCATCACAACGTCTTTCATTTTTTCGATTACTGTCTCATTATAGTCAACTGTTTGTATGTTTTCCAGTGCCACCACCTTTACAGCCTCTTTTACTGCCACATTCCCCTTTAGTGCATCAGCAAAGGAAGTTTTCATGGCATCATTTTCCATATTCAGCTCCTGGAACTCTTTTCTGAACTGTTCAATGTTTTCCTTAATCTGGACATTCCAAGCAGCAATCTCGTCTCTCTCAGAAGAGAGCAGTGAACTAACATCTAATTCCTTTAGTTTGTCATTCATCTGTTTGTTTTTATCTTCTTGTTTAGAAAGTCTAGATTCTAGTTGACTCTTTTCCCCTTCCAGCTTTTTTATTCTTTTTTCTAGTTCCTTTCTCTCCTGCCCTTGTGCTTTATTTGCTTCCTCCAAAGATCTTATTTGCTCTCTGAGTGTTTCATTCTCTTTCATTTCTCCATCCATATTCTGAATTTTATCATCAAGGCTTATAACCATTTCCTCTATATTCTTGATTTTCTGTTTGAGTCTCCTGATGGCTACCCCTCCTACCGACCCATGGGTGGGAGAGGTTTGGGACAGAGATGGCGTCATTTTTATGTTCTCCCTCTCACAGAATATAGAAAGAAGACGAGAAAGAGGAAAAAAAAAGAGAAAAACTTTTAATTAAGCTTCACACCGAATTTTTATATCTCCATATAAGTGCTATTTAGTGACTCAGTTTATCTCTTTTCTGGTAACACATCTTAACTTAAAAACTTGACCATGGTAATTTAAGGATAAAAAGAAAAAGAAAAAAAATGCAACAAACCAAAAGTCAAACCTGAAGGAAAAATTCGAACCTGTGTCTGAGGTGGCACCCACCTGTTTCTGCTATATATTCTTCCTAACTGATAAACTCACTTGCTAACCAAGGTATGTTATCACAAGATTAGACTTTACATTTAACTCAATATATATACAAAATAAAAACAAAATAGTAAAAGAGAAAGCTAAAAGAAAAGCAAAAAAAAAAAATGAAGAAAATAAGACAGCTGTACTACTTGGCAACTTAACTCAGTACTGTTGACAGGTGGATATTTTTTTTTTTTTTTTTTTTTTTTTACTTATTCAGTTTTTCGTGCATCAAACTAACTAACAAGTTAATATAAATGGGAAGGATACTGATTTTAACAATATATGGAACCACAGGATCAGGTAAACGGCTTAAGAGCTTTCCCCAGTTTACACAAAAAATTAGGTAATGTGATGTGATGGCTTCACCTCTGGCAACTCTTCTATATTTCCTTCAAGGCAGAACTGGACGGCAGCTTCTCTCTCCCCTCACGAAAAATGTTCTCAATTTTTTTTTTCCTTTAATATTTTGGACAGTAAAAGAATTACTGAATGGTATATTATTTTTTTTTTTATGGACCAAGGTCGGATACTTTTTGAACGGACCTCGTAAAAACAATCAGGAAGGAAGGTTATGTTATAGTGACACAGTTTAGATAGCTCTGTAATAATAGATATGAGTGCAATTAGATACATGAAGAGAGTAATATTAGGATATGCTAAATATGGAAAGAGATGGACAGACAGATGTATTATTCTTTTGGAAGAAGAATGTATACCAAAGGTTAGAGAAAACTGAGAGATGATTAGAGATACCTGTACATAAAAATGGGGATGAAATGAAACTTGTACAGACAGAATTGCTACCAATATCCCAGAGAAGGGCATAGATGGTGCAATGAATTTCAATTTTTGTTAGGTGTTAATGTCTTCTCAGCAGGAAGAAGTACCATTGAACTGATGAAGTGCATATATAATTCTGTTTTACAGAGCCATAGAAACTATACAAACTGTTCTAAGTACAGATCTGAGTGTTAACATACAGGTCGTCCACTATACATAATCTGCTGAAGTGTGACTGAACAAATTTTATGATTAGAGGGATGAATGTGAGTTTTCTTTTTGCCATTTCTTTTGTCTTCCTTTGATAGTAGCCACTTCGTAGACTCTGGAAGCAGGCAGTTAAGGGAGTCAAAGTAAAAATTTCTTGGGGCTGTTCAGTCAGGCATCCGCGAACAACAAAAGTATAAATGTTTCCATATCTAACAATTTTTTTTCTTTCTTTTTAACCAGTGCTCTTCCCATCCTTGACTCCGATGAGGTAAGAATTATTTTTGTTGTATTATGACAAATTTCGCAAGTTTTATGGTTCTGTTTTATTCGTTACAGTATTACATATCCAGTTCCTGGTTTATTTTTGCTTATAAATTAGGACTGTGTTGTGTATTTTGCATATAACTTGATACATCCCATTAGTAAGTTGTATTATAACTAGATGATAATTAAGCAACATCTGTAGCCTATGTAATGCAATTAAGAATTAATTTATTACATTTCTTGCAAAAATTATCGAGTCAAGAGGAATAATTTGCAGTGATTTGAAGGGAATTATTATCAAAATAAATTTTAGACATTTATATGCATGGGACTGTCTGTATTACGATAGTATTAAATTTTACTATTATATTATCTTTCCCTTTGAAATTTAAAGCTGCCATGTATATAGGCTTTATGTATATTTGACTATTACATTATACACAAATATTCTGGTCTCTGTTTTACAGGAAATAGTCACCTCAACGTTTGAGATCTCCAAAATGCAGTGATTGAGTGAAGATTTACTTAGAAAAATAATAAAAAAATAGTTGGAGTAATGCAATGTCAAGTGGCATTAGAAGAATCCATTCCATTTATATTTGCAGTGTGGTAATCGTGCCCAGGCGACCCTGCTTCATCCTGTTGGTGTGTGGTATACTGCAAATACTCTTGTGACTTTTCCTCTTTGTCTAGCTCTCTTTGTACCTTAATTTGGTCTGTTTTGTCTATTCTGTTATCTTTCCGTAATTCTATATAATCGTATCTTTACCTGCCCTTGATATATTTTTTAACTGTCTGTAAAAAAAATTCTTATACCTCTGCTGATTTAATTTCCAGATGTTTTTGATGCAAGTCTATGGTATGGTTGCGCTGACGAATTTAATTTTTATATTGAGAATTTTAGTCAAGTGATTCGCTTTGAGACTCGCCATTGCGATACTTCTTTAGAACTGATATGTTTTCAAGTCAGGTATTTTTGAAGAATAATGTGATGTTTGGATGGAACCTTCAAAATATTAATTGTTTGTGTGAGACTGTGCGCGTACAAGGTCATTGGGTGTATGAGTGACCATGCATATAAATATGAAAATAGTGTTATGTGTATACCTCCTTGCAGTTGTGTATATTTTGAGGTAGTGTGGCATGGCAGGACGAGTTGATTGTTTAAACTTTTTTTTTTTATATATTGGAATAAGAATAGTTCTTGGAATGCATCATATAGGAAATTATATTCATTGGTATGTTCTTGGATATTTTTTTGTGTTGGTACAGTTTCACTGTGTTATCGTTAATGAAAGCTAGATAGAAAGACAAGATTTTCATAACTAGGTACCGTAACATAATTTTTCTGGCAGTTTCAGTCACTTTATGAGTCTTTTATATAGAGTAACTTTTCATGTCATCAGTTTACTGTATGTCAATATATAATTCTGGAAAAGTAGTTGTATTTTTAATATTGTCATTTACAATTCTCGCTTATAATAGAACTCAACATATACGAGTAACAGATAGTGTTAGATTTTACTAGGTTACTAGTAAATCGCATAGAATTTCGTGATGAGGAGCATGAAAATATATTAATGTACGAATTTTCGTGGTATCTAATCATACATATGAATTTACAGTTTGGAAGACTGAGGTGATAGCAATGTATTAGAAAATACAGATTAAATAGAAAACTCTTGTGATATCAATTTGCATACTGGGCAGATAAAAACTTTCAAGATAGCTGCATGTGACTATTTTCTGTCTTCAAGGGTAGTTTTTCTATACAGTGTTCTTTAGAGTGATGTTAGACAGACTCAACATACTCCTTTCCAGGAGTTTTGAATGTTTGTCTCTTTTGTTTAAATAGTGAAATAGTTCGATAATCAGTACCAAACCTTCATAGAATATCTTTGGTGCCTGCAATGCCATTCATAATCTTACGTAGATCTTGATCTTGTGTTCACTGAAGTTATAAATGGACATCATGATTTTTTTTCAACTCGGTGCTTACGTAGATCTTGATCTTGTGTTCACTGAAGTTATAAATGGACATCATGATTTTTTTTCAACTCGGTGCTTTCTTTGGCATTTAGGATATAAAGTGTGTTCTAACTCCTTAATGTATGGCCTGTTATGGCCACGTTGCGATAAATAAAGGAGCAGTTATACACAAGCCATGGAAGAGTAAATACAGTACATGAGTGTCAATGAGTTGAGGCATATAATTGTGAAGTGTTCCTTGACTTAGAGTACTGTGATGCTGGCATTAAATGTATACCATTTTATGTCACCATTTATCCCCATTTAAATGGGAGTGGGCACAGACAGCTAGAAGCTGGGGAAAATGACTGGGTGCCACATGTAAATTCTGGCCATGGGAATCTGTTATTTTTTAATCAGAAGTTTTAATTAGCCTGAGCCAGTATGTGGATGCTACAGATATTGAACGAAAGTATTCCAAACTTGACAAAAACTTAACATACTATTTTATGGTTTAACGAAACCAAACTTTTATGTGTTCATAACAGTAATCTTTCACTTGATCATTTTGAGCAACAAGCCCAGCTGGAAAAGGGAATACAGAAGCTCCCCTACTTATGAACAACCGAGTTACGAACAAACATATCCATTATCTATCCACGTAGTAATGTACTGTATTGTATTATTACATTATTATTACTGTATTAAAATTCATTATTACTGTATACTTTGTTTTATGTAGTAGTTAAGCGTCTTTACCCTAAATACTGTACAGTACTGCAGTACTGTACAGTATTTCTTTTTACCTAAACACAACTTATGAACAATTCCACTTACGAATGGACTTCTGGAACCTAACTCGTTCGTAAGATTGGGAGTGTCTGTATGGAAAAAAATAAAGTTATATAAAATGGTGCATCTCAGTAGTGCAGCACTGTCATTATTCCACTATTTTGAAGTGCTCCTGTGTTATTCTGAAGCTATATAATGCACATAATATGAAACATATGCATTGAAGTCCATATAAAGAATACATACGCTGGCAATACACAAATATTTGAAGAGGAAATGCTAATTGCATTGAGATTTCTACCTTTCTGGTCTTTACTAAGTGCTATATGTATGTGTAAGCTTTTCTTCGTTTACAGATATTCTAGAGTGAGTCATGGCCATTCTTATGTAGTTACATTTAGACAACTTCGAACATATGTAGATTTGACTATATGAACATTTTGAGCACTATTGCTATACACTCTTAAGTTCTACATGAGAGAAAAATGTTCAGTATGTGTTATGTTGAGGTTCTACAGTGAATATAGTTTTATGTGACTTATATTCATAGACTTAGCAGTTATTCCTGTTTCCAGTAAGTTCATAACAGTGATTTGTTTGCAAAGAAGAAAACAAATTTATACTGATAATAAAAATTCCACCGTGTTTCTAATGGTTGTTCTTCTGTAATGTAACAGTTAACCGTATTTACCTTAATGAAGTTCATGCCACCAGTTCATGTCCCAGTAATTATTTTTTTGAGTGTTTTACTCTGGATCAATTTTTTAAATTTATTTCTAGGATAGAATCTAAAATTTTAGCAAAATAAGGGCTTCCATCTAGATATGTCTGTATTCTATCTGTGCATTTTCTATTGAGGCTGTTATGAACTTGGTCAGAGAATGAGTGATTATTTGATCTATCTCTTTTGTGTCTTAGAATTTCACCACCCAGTGATGTGTAGACATCTTATTCATGTATATACTTCTGTTAATTAGCATTCAGTTTTTAATTAGCAGTTAAACCCATATCCATTGAATTTTTAATGTTGTGTCTTTATTACATCATTCATGCTGTTGTGTTGTTCTGTTTCTTGATTCTTGAATAACGAAGTGTTCTTTCGCCTGTGAAGAGTATGTTAAGATTAATAATAATAAGAATGAAAAGGCTAGGTAGTGTTTTCTAATTAGCAGAAAAAGGAAGGGAATTATAAGAGGCAAGTACATTCACACCCACTCGAAGTACAGTAGTTCCTCGTCTTACGAGATCAAATCTTACATCCCCCGTAGCATTATAAGAAAAATTACATATGTTCAAGACTGTCATAAAAAAGTGGATATATAATTTGCATATAACCTATTCCCAGTCTCCTGTATGCTTGCAGGCGTGCCTTTATTACTGTGGTGTACTTAAGATTTATCTAATCCAGTGTATATTCTGTTTAAAAACTGCTGTAGTTTTTATATTTTGTTACGGTAAAATTATCTCCTTTTTTTCTATTTTTAAGCTGCTTGTATTGAAAACTGTGCAACAGTAATTAAACTACAAAAGATGTGGGCATACTCTACCTGCTCTGAAAAATAAAAATAGGCTTCACAATTTTTTGTTGGATTTTTTATTTTAAGGGCACTTTGTGAGTCCTCAATGTATGTTTTAGTTGCTGTGATTATTGACAATATTTCATATTTTTTCACCAGATTTGTTACATTTTTAATGTAAATGGTAACATGTATTCTGTAATTTCTTGTATTTTGAAGCCCTCACAAGAGTTGACGAAATAAGTCGAACCTATCTGCAAATTATGTATTAGTGCATTCAAGTGTTTATTGGATTGTACATATAGAAGCATTTTTTGAAGTAATTATCTGCCCAGAAGACTGTGCTGGTGTTGAGGCACTGAGTTGATTTTTAATGTACAGGTATATTCTTTTTAGAAAAGAGCAGTTACGGAATAGGTACTTAGATGCCTTATTCAAGTCCTTCCTCATGATTAAGTTGGTTACAGTTATGGGCTATGATTTTGATTACTGTAGGTATATTCATTAAGTCTCAGTTTTGTGATGGAAGGAAACTAGCTCAAGTTTGATTTTGTAGCTGTGTCTGTAACCATAGAACCATTCACGCTGGCTCATTTCAATCAATTGGCAATATAATAGACGAAATACTTTTCCTTGATGTTGATTCTTAGAGTTTATTAAAGCAAGCTAATGCAGAGTTAGGAGTAGTAATTAGGAATTGGATCATTCATATCTAGTAACAAATATCATAAGGTTTTCTCTTGAAGATACAAGAGAATTTTTTTTTTCATTAATAGTATTATATTAAGTCCTTTAGCCTTGTAACTTGAAAACGTAAAGATACTTAGCTATATATCCAATTCTCTTTAGTAAATTATATTTGGATGGACCGTGTTAGTTACGCTTACCTATTGCTTTTTAATATATTTGTTTGTATGCATATAGAACTTGATGATATAGCAGTTTTTTTTTGAAAATTATTCAGAACCTGTATAATTACTGATTATGATTTTTTTTTTGCACGTAAACTATATTCATTTTCAAAGTGAATGCCACTAACACTGTATAAGAAAGTTCTGCTATTTGTCCTAATGTAAATGTAGAACTTCTTAAAATTTATTCATAATTTTTTTTATGAAGTAGCAAGTTTTCTTTGGTTAATGAATAGTAAATGTTATCATTATTCATTCATATTTTTATGTTTGTGTGGCTCTTTGGTAATTTTGCTTTAATTCATCAATGTTGTGTTATATTATTTTCATTGAATACATATTTGAGTCGGGGATAGGAGAGTAAGTGTATTAGTCCTGGATTGGAATTTTTTGAATGGAAAGGAATAAAACTACAGTTTTATCATGTTGAAAAGCAAGTTCTATTTTCAGTTTTGTTTTTTTTAGTGCTTTTGGGTGAATATCTTTTGATGTTTATGATTAAGGCTGTGCAGAACAGTTTGCTGTGAAGGTAGAAAGTTGACAAAAAACTAGCTCATATTAATTAATGCAAGTTAGATTTTGCCTCACAACCTACCAAGCAACCCGCTACCCTTCAAGGAAATCGCTTTCATTATTGTTGTACTCTAAAACTGTGGCACTCTTCTGTGTGGCAGTGCCAAGGCGTAGGTAACTTGGGCTGGAAAGATGGAAATTGCACTCATCAAAGTATATATTTTCATTTCTTTATTCATGTTTTTTGACATCGTAATACAGTTTTTGGGGAATGCACTGTAATTGCTGCACTTAGCGTAGTTTTTCCAGTGTAGCATTGTCGAAGTGTTTAAAACTGGGAACTAGAAAAAAGGAAATTCGTATACAGTGAAGGATAATTTTTCACTAGTTTACAGTGTGTATTCTATGAAACATGGCTATCAATAGCAAAAGATAATGACATTATTTAGTAAATGTACATTGAGATTGGCTGTATATAAATAGCTCTATAGAGATAATTAAAATCATCGTCATTTTTATCCACTTATAGCGAAGTATGTCCCTTGGTTTTTTCCCATATGAACACTAGTGTTGTACTTTTTGGTTTTTGAATATATATTGCCTCTCGTCCACTGATTAATGATGTCTACATTATATATATTATATAATTAAACAATAAGCTTTTGGTGCCTTTTGATACGAGTGTATGCTCTTAATATTGCATTCCTAATCTGTATTCTAAATTGTAGTTTATAGTTATTGAATAAAATAAGTAAATAAACTCCAGCATGATAATTTATAGAGGAAATATTGATTTTTTGGTTCTGCCTTAGTGGTACACTGTTTCTGGTACTTGTTACACACGTTTTTAGGTCTTTTTATCAAATTCTTAGCAAATTATGATAATGTTAAGTACAGTACTGTACATTCATTCATTAGCTTTTGATCATGCTTGACCAAAGTTTCATATTATAATTGGTGACCAAGTTTTTTTCATGCGTTAAAATAGTTTGTGAGTTGTGGATCTCTAACAACTGATAATATGAAAGCAATATTAATACTCTGTGAACAGTCTTCTTGCTTGGTAATACTGTACTGTGATTGTTTGGGTTTTATTTAAGCACAAATTTTCTGTTGCAACATGTGAGATGACCGTAATAGGTAATGTTTACAAATAATATACATCACGTATCTACATCTTTGATGGCATTAAGCCGGTCGAGTATTAATTTTGTAGAATGATTGTTGGAATGAAAGAATGTTATTTCCTATATTCCTCACCTATTCATCACCCATCTTCTTAGTTTAGGTGAGTCTCCTCCTAGCTTATATTTGAAGAAAAAGGCATCTGTCCTATAGAATTTAACACTCATGTACAGGTAATATTTATTGGTACGTAGGTTACTTTTTCCTCATTATTGATTATTTATTTTTTCATGTGTGCTATGTACAGGTGTGGACATCAGTCATGTGTTACTCTATTTTGTGCTGTGATGCCATACTAAATGAACTGTTAAAACTTTCATATTTGTATTTCTACATCACCTTTTAAAATGTTGTTTTAGTATTTACCAAACCTCTTCTTTGTTATTCAATGCTAATCATTCATTTAGGGAAAGTGGTAGTGCATTTATTAGAGTTCTCGACTCTGGAAGTAACGAACCGTGTTTGAGCTCACCACGGGTGTTTGAATGGTCATCCAGCCTTGAATCTCCATTTTTAACCTATCTGTGTCCACCCTCATTCGAATGGGGATTAATAGCGGTACATACAGTGGCAAACAATAGTAACTTGAGTGTTTCAGTAATAGTAAATTTGCATCGAGTCCATAGTACTGATAACTTAAAATTTTGGTAGTGGCTGGAGAATTATACGCTTTATGCTTGTCCAATTGTCACCTTTCTTTGTCTCTGATGTAATTGACTTTGCAGAACTAAAGGGAGCTGCTGTACCTCTGTGGTAGAGGGCACGTATCAGGAAGTAAATGATGCAGTTTCGAACCATTGCAAGGTATTAGGGAGGGCATCTAGCCTTAATACCCAGCTCGAATATGTCAGTGTTCACCGCTTTTCGAATGGTCCCTAATTGTGACGAATAAAACGAGGCATCATCAATATAGCCCACATACTAATATTCTACATGCTATGAGTTCATATCTATCCATCACATATAGAATAAAATTACTATTAAGAATATGTGTCATGCTACTTTAATGTCTGTAATAAAATTATTAACTTAATGGGAAGAGAGCTGTAACCCATTATCACACTTAAGTGTCCTTAAGCTAAAATAATGGATAATATGAAAGATTATAGTGATGTTAAATAAATCGTTAATGTAATAACCCTTTTTATCTGACTTATAACACCCACTAAGTGTGGCAATCTTATCACGTGGCTGTTTGACATAGTGTTATTGCAACTGTTAGTTTATGTCACGAATATATAACGTTAACATACATCAAAATGAGTATGTATAGCTACTATATTGGGATTAGGTTAAAATTAGTGACCCGTAAAACATGAAATAACCCCTTAAATTTACGTTTCTTAAATATATTTTGGGTTGCTAATCATCACTTGATCCCCAATTGTATATAGAAGTCAGAATGTGTCGAGGTAAATTAAGAAGAATACATCATACTAAGAAATAAACCAATTCTGAGGCGCATTTATGGACATGCATTTTATAAAAATGAACTGTCTTGAAATACGAGTATAATTAAGATATATGCATTTTCATCATATCTAAGAACAACGACCCCAAAAGTAATTGCATAAAGCATTTATCATTCGGTTGCCATGTGAAGGATTCTGAACATCGCCGGCAGTTACAGCTTATAGCTGGTTGTGTCCGGGTCCTTGCAACACAATATTCTCCTTATTTTTTTTTTTTTATGTCACGTGACACAGTATTCACACATGGTGGGTGACTCATTAGTTTTGGTGGGTCAGTGGCTCAGCATGAACATGTCAGAGAGAGAGAGAGAGAGATAACTGGATTATGTAAAGAATAATTCATCAGATTAAATAGAGGCGAAGAAGATGGAGAAAATATTGAAGAAGAGAGCTCTGGCTATTATAATGACTGTGGAATAAAAGAAAAAAAAATATGTTTCGCATGATACAGAGATTATTTTCAACTTTTAGTTTTTCTATACGAAATATTTTCTTTCAACTTATTTCTTACTTTTATAATATCTTATTCTATTCAACTTCTTTACTTCAGTTAGTTCAAGATATGGTGGGACTTGTCATTTCCTTATATATAAATATTTCATAAAGTTAAATTTGAAGAAGAGGATTATTTTGCAATTACCTTGTTGAAAATTTAAAGAAGAAGATGTATGTTTACATAGAGTAGGATTTGTATCCCGTGCACGTGAGTGTCATTCGAGAATCGCTAGGGAACGGGAATGATTAATTGTACCTTATTATATAGCTTAGTTATGAAAGTGACAGTAAGATATCGGTGATGATGACCGATGACTATCCAGGATCGTGAACCAGATCCGGATGTGTTGGATACAAATACTGGAGTCGAACATTCCCTTCCACCCTTGTATATGGAACCGACTCCAGTGTTGAACACTGAATTCATTGACATCTCCAAGAGATGGGACAGTCAGGTGTCGCTTTAGACGTCTAGTCTACTACTTTCGTAAATCCGTTGAATTCTGTGATTTCTTGGATTTTCCTGACAAGAAGTAAAAGCCGACACCAGTGTTGGACACTCAAAATTTACTGACACCCCCAAGAGATGGGACAGTCAGGTGTCGCTATAGACGCCTAATCTACTGCTGTCTTTAATCCTCTGAATTAGATGATTTCTAAGATTTGCTTGACATGAAGAAAAAGCCTGTCAAGCTTCATATGACTTGTAAGTGCTGTTGAGTCTCTTCAACTTATTGTGCAAGAACTAGCATATGCTTCAAATGCTGTAATATATATATATATTTTTTTTCACCAGTCTTAATTTGCAGGAGAAACATTTTTTTTTCGTGCGGTATTTTGGCGTGTTTTGAATAAATATGACCTTAAAAACCGCAGGGAAAATATTTTATTCTAACCTATCTTGACCTAACCTGTCCCAACCTAATAGTAATTTACGACAGTTTTCTTGGTCAGCCATTCAAAAACATCAAAGCACACAAGAATAAAATGTAACATACCAATTTAAGTAAAGTTAGCATACATTTTTCGACGGTTTTCAAAGACATATTCATTTAAAACGCATCATAAACCATAGGAAAATTATAATGTTCACCTCCAATAGTAAAAATTTACTCATTTAATTTTACATGGGGTTCTGGGGTTACTCATCTTTACAAGATCCGATAGATCTTCTAGTTAATATATTAGGAATAGCATTGCAAGATGTGCATTATTTTGCTCTGTGTCCATTATGATCTCAAAAATATACAGTATTGTCTTGTCATGGCCTTCACATGCATGATGGTGTGTATGATAAACTATATAGAAGAGGGTTGGGATGTGGGGAGTAGGGGACAATAAAAACGTGCATTTATGTCCAAGAATAACATAGCTATTATTACACTGAACAATGACGCGGCATTATTCGCAATAGTTCACAGAGTCCCCTCTTGTGGTTTATGCTTTCCTTGCATTGGCTTTGACGTTGTAGTGTACCATGCCATGTTATAATCAATATGGTTTGGCTAGATTATGCTACTACTACTACTTATACTACTACTAATAATAATAATAACAATAATAGTAATAATACTGATAATAATGAACACTATTTTATGTTACAATTAGTCCCCTTTCGAAGAGGGGGGACACAGACGTATTGGAGCTGTGGAGGAATTAAGGTTGGATGACCTTTCAAGCACCCCAAAAGGTGGGTCTTGAACCCGTATTAGTCGGATTAGCGTTTGGATTTATATGTTAATGTCGGCTACGCTTCTGACATCAAACCTTTCCATTTATCGGTACCGATCCGAGCTGGTTTCTTCCTCATATGGCTGAAGTAAGAACTGTTGCTAAAAAAAAAAAAAAAAAAAAAAAAAAGTATTACGTCGCTCCGGTTTGTCTGAGGTTCTATTGAGATATGACGGTATTAGGTGAATATATATATATATATATATATATATATATATATATATATATATATATATATATATATATATATATATATATATAAGAATCGATAAGGAATGAAACGAAAATATATTTTTAAAACTTTTATTTTTTTTTTATGAAAAAGCAATAGAAAATGTATAGCCCTAACATATTTTTCTTCACATTTAGAATATATATATATATATATATATATATATATATATATATATATATATATATATATATATATATATATATATATATATATATATATATATATATATATATTTCAATGATATGTGTATATATTTGAGTATATTCTTAGTAGAGGGGAAATATTCCTCATTCGAAGGTGGAGAGAGAATATTCATATTGATGGAGCTGAAAAATATCTACCCTCAGATACTCTGAGAGTCGTGTAAACCGACTAAAAGTGATAAGGGAACAAATAACTTGCATTCTTTCCATCCTTTCCTAAATGTTTCTCTTACCGTAGAATACCTGATGGAAGGGGAGGGGATGAATATGATACCCTGTTGACCCCCTTTTTGTTAAGTTTGGGGCCACCTTGCTTGTATTGAATATGTATGCATTTTTGTCACTGTTAATCCTTCTTCAAATGGGGGTGGCCACAGACAAGTTGTAGTTTGGGGAATTAAGACTGGCTGGCCTTCCAGTGCCCCGCCGTGGGCTCGAACACGGGTTTATCATCTCCCGAGTCGAGCGCTCTAACCACTGCGCAACCGCAGACCCCATCTAGTAATTAGTTTTATATGCTTGCTAAGTGCCTAGTTTTATTACTTTTGAGATTCAAAACCAATCAATTAGGTGTTTTCTTGAGCTTATTATATAATTAGTAACTGTTCAAGAATGTAAAACCTTCCTATATGACTTGACAATAATAATAAAAATAATAATAAGAATAGTCATCATCACCATAATGATAATCATGATAATAACCCATTTACTTCTCGGTCAACCAATCTCCTACTTGAAAAAAATAAGGTTACTGGTGCTTGTTAGGGTTAAACGCCATTATCAGATCATTTCACAAAGTTTAGAGTTTTATGTTAATTATTAAGTTTTAGCCTATAGGAAAACCACTGCTATCATGTGTCAATAGGTGGTTTATGCTGTATAGAAATTTAGTTTGTGTCGTATTAATTACTCAATAAGTGAAAATAATTGCTCATTAGAATCGATTTTCTCATCTCATTAAAAATTATTAAGCTTGAAAAAAATAGGATTTGATTCTTTAGTGTGTTTTAAAGTGGTTATACTCCCAGTTATCAAATATTTATCCTCTTTCTGTCGATATCCTGCTAACGAAGAGCTGTAAGGTAAGCAACTTCTTCATTTGTTATATGTATAGTTTGCTAAATATAATTCATGTCTAGGTTTAATAGTCATAACGCTATTCTTCCTATAAAAATAATATCAGTGATCATGCAGTGAAACCGTCCTCTCCGGAGTTTTCAGAAAGGCGGAGAATGTTCATTTGGATAATACCAGTTTCCAACAGTGTTATCAGACATTGTCCATTAAAGCTCTTTTCGTCTCCTTGTCTTGAGTGCCATTTTCACCCACCTCGTGAGATTCTTGGCTAGAATCTCCCGAGCTGCTATTGTTTCTGCTCGGAACTTCGTAGCCTTTCTTCCCTGTTGGGAAGAAAATGAAATTTTTCATTGTCAGGGTTAAACATGCCTCTGATTTTGAATACATGGAGACAGTAATGGTGAGAAGGCGAGACTGAGATGGTTTGGCCATGTCCTGAGAAGGGATGAGGGGTGTGTTGATAGAAGAATGCTGAGGATGGAGTTGCCAGGCAGGGGGTGGAGAGGTAGGTCAAAGAGGATATTTAGGGATGTAGTGGAGGAGGATATGAGAGTTTGTGGTGTGATTGAAGAGGATACTGGGCGATATGGAAACGTTTGATCTGATGTGGCGACCCCCTGACGGGAGAAGCCGAAGGATTTGAAACTGATATTGTAATAGTATTTCTCAGGGAACCAAATATGGTCTTATGAATAGAATATGCAAGGATTTAATCTAGTGATCATTCATATATGCAGATAAGTAACAGGATATCTCATGAAGCCAAACATGGTTCTGTAAATATAAGATGCAAGGATTTCTGATATCGATAATTCTGGTGTTATATTACAGCAGAAAAGAATAGAAAGAACTTACCAAACAGTTTTGTGTTGTCGTAATATTTTGTTATCAGAGCCTGCATAATGCCAAAGAAAATGCAGAAGCCAACGTCAAATAGTCCAACTGACAAGAACATCTTGGCACCACCCAACTTTTGATAGAGAATACCTCCCAAGAAACCAGCACTGGCCTGACCTTCATATAATGAATAATGAAGAAAATCGAATAAAATGCATAGGCTGGTTAAAATGACAATATATGAATTAGATTTTTAACAGTTAGAGAGCAAGAATATTCATTGACGTTCAACTAGAGTATAAACGAGTTAATTGGCAATCCTAACTTTACAGTGCTAGGTGTTCGGTAAGTGAAATCGCTTACTATTCCTTACCTATTGTGAGACTAGCTCTAACAATGGCTTGGAGCGTTGCTTGAGCCCCTTCTGGAGCAATATGACTGGCGAAGGAGGCCATGCACGTGTGGAACAAGCCATAGCTTACTCCATTCAAGAGTTCAATAGGTAGGAACCACCATGGATTAGTGACGGCGTAGTATAGGCAGCACCTGACAGCCAGAGCCGCAAGGCTCAAGGCAAATACAAGGGTGTGACCCATCTTCAGTATGATTATGCCTGGAAGTAGAAATTGTGTGCCGTTTGCATTAACTGGGCTAAATAGTGATTAATGGAGGAAAAGAAGTGATGCCTGCATATGAAAACTTGTGGAATCAATCCTGTTGTTGGAAAAGCATCAGTGTATAGAATGTATTTTGAAGAAATTGTATAATTTAGTATATAGTGTTCGAACACTTTTTATATTTCAAAATTGTTAAATTTAAGAAAATATTTAATACAGTTTTTGTGAATTTTTTTTATCATCAGACTTACGTATCAGCTGTTTACAAGAGCACCTACTTGTTACAGGATTTTAAGATTGAAGTAATTCATGACATTCGAATAGGGACATGTCTTGACATATAAAACGGTTCCATAGTGACTTTTCTTACCAGAGAGGAAGAAGAATGGCACCTCTCCTCCAAAAGTTTCTATGCCCATGTCAAGACCCAGAAGAAGTCTCAAGTTGGGGAAGTTTGGATCCCAAGATTTTGTCACATCCTCTATATGCATTAACTTGAACACCCATAAGAGACCCAAAGACGTCCCCATCACGTATACAGTCATCTGGCAAAGAGATGAAATTTATGAGGAATGTAATATGACTTTCACTTTACAGCCTGCAAAGGGAAATTTAAAATGCTGAATTCAATGTATGTGGACCACACAGTAGAAATTTATGAAACTGATAAAACCTGTGTTCATATCTTCACTAAGTGTGCTAATTTTTGTTACAACGTAGTTTTATACTAGCAAGGCAAATACTTTTCTCCATTTTAAACTTAGGAGGTCATTCATTTTATCAAAAGATCAATTACTTACACATTTACTTGAAAGGAATAATGAATAGTTTACCATTTACTTCATGAAACGAGAAAAGTAAACCTATAAAACAGAAGATATTGTGAGTTAAGCAGGCCTTTTATACTCACAATGAAAATTATAGTTTGTGGGTGGGCTATGACACTTCCAACATCTCCCATTTTCATTCTCTTTTCATGATTATAAGGTATTTTCATCTTGGACACGACGATAATATCAGCTGTCATGAAAACGATGCATATGATAATTGCTGGTAGATAGTCTGTTTGGGGGAGGCCTCTGGAATACAAGTCTACCAGTGCACCGATGACAATAGCCATAATACCCATTCCTATGGTTCCCCATAAACGTTGCTCCCCATATTTGTGTCTTTCTTTACCTGTGTAAGAAATGATGAGGTTGAATTTGAGAGGCAGCATTTTAGAATAAGATTTTACATCACGCATTTTGACTGGAGTTCTATAGAGTAATATTGATAAGGTGTCTGTAAGGTACGACTTGGTAAGATTGCATTCTTTGTAAGACAAATATTTAACAAAATATTCCTTTTTGTCACTGATTACAAATGCTAAGTTGATTTACCTAGAATCTGGAAGCAGACAGCATCCGATATCATAACACATGTACTGATCCCCATCTGTTCTACCATCATAGCCAAACAGATTAGCCAAAATTGTGGATATTTCATGAGATTAGATAACATTGATGCATCCTCAGAAGACGAAGGTTCTCTTTCAGTAGACACTCTGAGACTTGGAGGAAAAGCTTGCCCTTCTTCTACGATCATGTCTGGGTCAACCATTGTTTTAAAGAATTCATCTTTAAGTCCTTCTTTAGAGTTTGTGAAGCTGGAAGATGAAGGAACGTATTTTGATGGTGGCAAGTATGATAGATTTTGAGGCAGTTCATTAGGGGCAGTCATAGCGCTCCAGGTATCGTTGATTGTAGATCTGTTTGGAAATTGTCCCATATCCTGATATCTGGCTAGTTCTGCATCTTCACTTATAGGTATAGACGGTAGAAAGTACATCACAGTTAGGCTGGTTGTTAGAAATGTCAGTGACATTAGGAAGACCGTGCGATGGGCTCGGAAGTAATCGGCCAGAGTTCCTGAGACGCTGTTGGTGATAAGGCCAACCATAGGCATGAGACTCCACAGGAAACCGATGCCCTGCTCTGAAACTCTTTTCTGTCGCACCATTATAGGAAGGACCAATGTCAAGAAAGCTGAACCTGTAAAGTGACGAGAAAATGCTGACTTACGTAATAATGTACGTTCAGTAAATAGGACCAGTACTTATTAAAGTACTTTTCAGTACTTGAATTCTGTGCCTGTCTAAGGCACCGTTACGCAAAATGGTTAAATCCTAGTTTTAAAGAGGGACTGATCCTGACCTTTCAGAGACGAATGAATATTCATGAGTGTACTTGATAAAATTAAAATAAGGCTAATGCTTTTCGTCTTAGCATCATAGTTATAGGGAAGAGTTAGGATACCTTTTCTTTTTTAATATTGCTAACATTGATATCATATTTATTTATCTTTGCTATTTAGGATGAGTAGGACAGGATGAGATGACCTGATCATATAAAATTGCTGTAATACATATTTTCTTCCATTTATATACCTGAATAGTTTTTTTCATTCACCGATTGAAAGTTTATCGAACTGAAACACAGCTATTGCTCATAATAGAGTTGCCATTGGACCGTACGTACCTCTCTATATCTATATATTTGTTTTTTTTTTTCCTGTCATGTTTGGTATTTTAAAAACACAAACAAAATTAATTAACAGTCTACAAAATTTATATTTCTATCCCATGTGGACTAGGCTGTTCCCGAAAACAGCTTGACATAAGTTGACTAGTTAAACAGTGTTGGAAGCAAAGCCAATTAAACAAAGCTCAGGAGGCAGATTTGATTACTTGTTGTTCTCTTGCGATTTGTCAGTCTTTATCTCGGTCTTTCTCTGCATATGCAGTTTTGTGTCTGATATTTTAAAACTACGCCAATATTGCTTAAAGAGAGAGAGAGAGAGAGTTTTAACTTTTTTGTGAGAGTTATTGATTAAATTGTCTATTATGGTTGATTCAGTTTTATCGGGGACATAGTGGTGTACGTTGGGGACAAAAACAAGCCTGGGAAGTTAATTCACTATCGATTCGTTTATCACGGAGCGTTTCAAAGAAGAAGAGAGCCGCTTACATCACTCTTTACACAGTGTTACGAAGCCTCTTGTCACCTTTATCAGATAAATAGAAATTACATAGTACATAGATAAAGATGTAGTGAAAGTTATTCCAACCTGTTGGAGAACTTTCATGGTGTCATTAAAGTTGATGATAAAAGTAAATAAATGTATAAATGAGTTTATTCTATAAAATGAGTTAAATGAATTAATAACTATTACTATTTGATAAATTGGGTTCATATGTTTATGTTAGATTTTAAATTGTACAATAAGTTGACCTCAAATACTTGAAACAATGCAGTATGAGTTTTCAGGAAGTATTCAAGTCTCTTTCAGTGTCACATGGGACAAACTTCTTAATTTTCTTTTTCCTCACAGACTGTCCTGAATAATTACTAGTTATTGTGTGTGTGTGTGTTTTTTTTTAATCCCAGGTGGTGCTTTTGAGCACATGAACTTTCTGAACTCGGAACAAAACCTTTCCTCCATTTTTGTTCCTATTCGGACACATTCAAGATATGTCCAGTTCATACCGGATCCGGATGACATTTTTGTGCCATAGGTTTGTAATATCCGGTTCCGTTCAGATACGTATGATTAAGATCGTAAGTAGTACAGTGTTTTAAATGTCACAGTGGCTCTGGCGGTAGCGTCCACTACTCTGCGGCGTTAGGTCGAGGGTTCGCGCTCCGTCACGGTCTGAGGTTAGCAAGGGCATGCACTCAGGGTAACGTTTACATCTTCCAAAACAAGTCTTTCGCAAAAAGGCAACCATCCTAACCCTTGATTGAAAAGGGAGTCCGTGACGTAAAACCGG
Organism: Halocaridina rubra; assembly: GCA_037179515.1. NCBI lineage: Eukaryota > Metazoa > Arthropoda > Malacostraca > Decapoda > Atyidae > Halocaridina > Halocaridina rubra. Next base: position 69,871 of record JAXCGZ010015203.1, on the reverse strand, counting down.
AACAGTGTTTTAAATGTCATTAAGTTAATATGCCAAGAATGATTTTGTAACATCTAAACCTATATTCCTGAAATAAAGAAAATATAATTTTTTCTCGCCTTGGAGTATATAGTGAAGAGATTAAGCTAAGTAGATTTTTAGTTTAAGAACATTTTTGTCACCACTAGCTAAAGGACAGTGTATATAGCATTTGAGAATCTATTATCATGATTCAAACATGTTTAAATATCTTACCTGCATATCTTAAGAAGTAATGACTCTTGATGGACAGTAACCGTTTGTTGATCTTCATTTTGGCTGTATTATCGTAAACAGCGTACTAATATCCGGGTACTTCTTGATCAATGCAGATGACCACGTGGGCTCAGATCAGCTGATATCGATCCCGTAGACGAGTGAAGTCGCTGGAAGCTCCGACTGTTCTCTTTAGGTATGTGTTGATACTTATTTTATTATATCAGAAGTATCTATCTGAATGTCAGAAAACGTGAATTCATACTTCCTCAGCCGATTCTATCTAAAGACGAAGTAGTATTTGCAATGATAGGCTTGGGAGCTCGTAAGATTATTTCCCTGTATGCGTTGTGGTCTAGCAGCCATTCTTAGCTGAAGTTCTTCTGTAATAGCTGCACGCCTTCCCACCTTTTATATACCATGTTTCAGGGCAGCCATCACTACTCTACCTAGCCTACTCCCCCTCCCCCGTAATGTCGCAGATATTTAGCCCAGCATCGAGTACCCCCTGTTAGTCCTTTAAATGTACGTAACCTATTTTAGGGGGATTGAACACTCTCTCTCTCTCTCTCTCTCTCTCTCTCTCTCTCTCTCTCCTCTCTCTCTCTCTCTCTCTCTCTCTCTCTCTCTCTCTCTCTCTCTCTCTCTCTCAAACACACACAGTTTAAATATCTTATGAGAATTCTCTCTCTCTCTCTCTCTCTCTCTCTCTCTCTCTCTCTCTCTCTCTCTCTCTCTCTCTCTCTCTCTCTCTCTCTCTCTCTCTCTCTCTCTCTCTCTCTCTCTCTTTGTTCCTTGTGTATCTCTGTATCAGTTAGACGGATTTAAGTAAAGATATTTGGGTTTAATTTGGTCAAAACTTCTTAATACACGTATATTGAAGTTTAACTCCTTTGGTTAAATCCCAAAGAATTTGATATGGTATAAAGACCCGATTTCTTAAACAGTGTAAACCTAGGGTACCATATTGTTGGGTAACTAGACACACAAATAGATTTTATAAACGCATCTGACGCGGTTCTGTGTATGGCTAGGATCCCGTACGGGATCCTAGCCATACACAGAACCGCGTCAGATGTGTTTATGAAATCCATCTGTGTGTGTCTTGCTAACTAACAATATGGTATCCTAGGTTTACACTTTTTTTTTTTTTATGATTGTGACACCAGGACGGGCCAAACAAAAATAAGAAAATAAAGCAGCCCTCATCAGGCCTGGACACGAAGAATACATAAAGAGAAACAGAGATTAAGAGTGTAATGACTTGTCAGACGTGAAGGGATAATAGGAGATGTGTAATAAATATCCAAGAATATTCCGTGTTGATGTAGGCATAAAATATGAACCGTAACTGAAGGAAGACTTAACATCGAACTATCCTGGACAGTCCTATTCAAGTTTAAACATTCTTCAGCTGTAGTATCGCAACGGGCGGCTGGTGTCATAGGCCAACCTACTACATGCTGAGCAAATATGCCACACACAGCAATCACCATCCTCAGTTTGTTTAAGAAATCGGGCCAAAGTCACATAAAAATGATGTATAATTTTGTTATCTGTCACCAAAGTAGGTGTAATTCATGCCAGAGAGAAATGGTTCGATAATGGGTGTAAAAGAGCTAAGAGGAGTGGAGAGACAAATGCTGGAAAAGGTATAGGAGGAGAAAAAACATAAATGCCTGGCAAACCTACAAAAGAGCAAGAAATGACTACCTAAGTAAAAGGAGAGAGGCAGAGAAAGATTATGAGAGGGACATCACCAGGAAGGCGAAAGAAAATCCCAAGCTTTTCCACAGCTTTATCAGAGGAAAACTGAAGGTAAAAGAACAGGTTTTAAGGCTAAAGAGAGCGGATGGAAGCATCACTGAGACGGACGAAGAGATCTGCAAAGAATTGAACAAGGAGTTTCAGTCAGTATTTACAGTAGAAAATACCCCACCCCCTCAGATTGCAGTGATAGAAGCTCAAGGGCCGGTATTAGAGAACATCAACCTTACAGCCACAGAGGTATGCAAAGCGCTGATGGATTTAGATGTTCATAAAGCTACAGGTCCTGATGACATATCCCCTCATGTGCTTAAAAAATGCGCAAACACAATATCAGTGGCACTAAGTATCATATTTAAGGAGTCCATTGGAGTCGGGGGAGATTCCAAGATGCTGGAAACAAGCAAATGTGATACCTATCTTCAAAAAGGGAAGGAGGGATACGGCTCTGAACTATAGACCAGTTTCCTTGACCAGCATAGTTTGCAAAGTTATGGAGAAACTACTAAGGAAACATATCTCTCTTCACTTGGAATCCTTCAACTTTTTGTCAGTGAGGCAACATGGCTTCAGAGAAGGAAGATCAACAGTAACAAACTTATTAGAATTTTATGATGAGGTAAGCCAAATCTTACAGGAAAGAGAGGGCTGGGCAGATTGCATATTCCTAGACTTCCAGAAAGCGTTTGACACTGTTCCACATGGGAGACTTATTAGGAAGCTGCAATCAATGGCTAGAATAGGTGGAAATGTCTTGGAATGGATAAAAACTTACTTAGAAGGAAGGGAACAGAGGGTTAGAGTAAGACACTCAGTGTCTGAATGGAGAAGAGTTAGTAGTGGAGTTCCACAGGGTTCAGTTTTAGGGCCACTTTTTTGTTCCTTGTATATGTAAATGACCTACCAGAGTCTGTAAATTCATTCATGAATATGTTTGCAGATGATGCAAAGATTGTGAAGAAAGTAAAAAACGAGAACAATGGTAGAGAACTTCAGGAGGATCTAAATAATCTGCATGAGTGGTCAGAAAAGTGGCTAATGAAATTCAATACCTCAAAATGTAAGGTAATGAGAATGGGTACAAGTGCAAGAAGGCCCAAGCTTGACTACTCGGTGGCTGGAGTACAACTTCAGGAGACAGAAAATGAGAGAGATCTAGGAGTAAACATATTGGCAGATTTGTCTCCAGAAATACATATAAATGGCGTAGTAAGGGCAGCATATGCATTCTTATCAAATGTAAGGGTAGCCTTCAGGCACATGGACAAGGAAATGTTCAGAAATATTTATGTAACCTATGTGAGGCCAAAACTCGAATATGCAGCCCCCTTTTGGAATCCGCACTTGAAAAAGCACATAGCTAAGCTTGAAAAAGTTCAAAGAACATGCCACGAAACTGGTGCCAGAAATACGCAATCTCGGTTATGATGAGAGGCTGAGGGAATTAGACTTGCCATCACTCGAAGCTAGAAGAGTAAGGGGGGATATGGTGACAGTCTTTAAATTCCTTCATGGTTATGATAGAGTGGATAGGGATCGATATTTCGATATGGCTGGCTCTAGAACTAGAGGTCATAGTTTGAAGCTTCGGAAGAAAACTTGTTTGCAGGATGTAAGGAAATACTTTTTCAGTGTAAGAGTAGTTGATAATTGGAATTCGCTAAGCGAGGAGGTAGTTAATGCTACCTCAATCCATAGTTTTAAGGACAGGTATGATAAGTATCACTAAGTCTAAAAGATGGAACCGATCAGGAGACGGGAAGATACGAGCTTTGGGCTCTTTCCCGTAAACACAATTAGGTAATCACAATTAGGTAATCACACACACACACACACACACACACACACACACACACACACACACACACACACACACAAATCCGTGCTCATGCATGCATCACTAAGTACAGATATGGAACCGACTAGGAGACGGGGAGTTACGGGAATGGGGCTCTTTCCCGTAAGCATAATTAGGTACTTACTTGCGCTCTGTGTTTTCCTCAGATTTCAAGTCAATTTAGTAGCTTATTTTTTTTTTTTTTTTTTTACTTTAAGCCTCTGGCTAGTACAGTGGTAAGGCGCTGGCTTCGCATTAGCGAGGTCGAGGGATCGGTTCCCGTCCAAGACCGAGAGTTTAAGCTGTTTACTGGCACGTTACTGCTGTGGCTGGGCACCACAGTGGGGGGTTGGGACTTGCCCCAGCTGACGAATACCCATTGTATAATGGAAATAAAGGTTTTAATAGATTAAAAAAAATCTGTAAATGTCTGTACGGGGTGTTATGTCTTAAATAGCATTTTGGATAATAGTGTCTGGGTTTCGGGTCCGTTTTACTTCCTGTGCTAGACTAACACTAACTCTGGCTAACTAGAACTCAAGGCTAATCAAAATTTCTCCAAAATGTTACTCTCTTCCTCTTGTTAAATTCTTTAGAAGTTGCTAAGTAGAAAAAAAAAAACTAACCTAGAAAATGTTGCTGAATCGTCCGACTTTGGCACTGTTAACACAAAGTCTAATTTTCTTTGTTTTTTGTTGTTGTTGTTGTTCCTGTTTTACGTCACGGACTCCCTTTTCTACAAGGGCTAGGACGGTTGCCTTCTTGCGAAGGACTTGATTTGGCAGATGTGATCGCTACCCTGAGTGCATGCCCTTGCTAACCTCAGACCACGACGGGGCGCGAAACCTCGACCTGACGCTTCAAAGACGCGGACTCTACCGCTTGAGCTTCTTGGTCCTATTTCAAAGCATTGTGTGCAATGATATTAACATATTCTTGACTTCAGTAGGCTAGTGGCACTCCGTGTCAATGAACTTTCTAGATTTTAGACCTCTGGCTATGAGCCAGTTTCTACCAACGTGGTTTAAACTAGTTTCCTTGGATACAATTTAAATGAATCGTTACCTAGATATTTTGTTGTACGAGAAGGTGAATGTGTTTAGTATTAAATAGACACCGTGATGTTTGAATTATTGTTTTTTTTATGTTAGTTACTGAATAAACATATATTTCTAGTGGGCACGTTATTCTCGTGTGTTTTATATGCTCTGGAGAGCAATCTATCTGTTCATTGATATTTTACTATTGTGACATTGGTTCTCTCTCTCTCTCTCTCTCTCTCTCTCTCTCTCTCTCTCTCTCTCTCTCTCTCTCTCTCTCTCTCTCTCTCTCTCTCTCTCTCTCTCTCTCTCTCTCTCTCTCTCTTTCTTAGTTGAACTACCAAGTATAGTTGATAACTGGTATAATTTTTTTCCAGCTCCTCTGAGAATAATTGGTGACCCTAGATTGGTAGCTCCTGACTACTTAGCAGGCTGAGTGATTACATCAGATTTTCGGTGTTAAATTATTTTCTGGACCGCAAATTCTAGATTTCTGTCTAGGAGGAAATATGGTATAGCCGTTTCCTTCTTGTGAGTTGGCATGTCTTTTTCAATCATGGTGTATAGAAAGGGTGGGGCTGGAAGGGTGCTATTTCATCCCGTCCCCCAGCTCAGTGAGCAGTCCACGGAAAAAGCTCCACCTTCCTCGGTACTCTCTCTCTCAATTTTAATGATACTAACTTCTGTTGGGAATAAAAACAAACTCACTCTTGCACTAACCTAACGTAGGTTAGATTGGGTTGCGTTTTTTTTTTTTTTTTCAAAGTTATAGAAATATCAGATAATATACAAGAAAGTAGACTAAGATGGTATGGTCATGTCGTTAGAAGGGATGAACAGTATGTTGGGAGGAGGGTGATGGAAATGGATATACAGGGTAGAAGGAGAGGGAGACCAAAGCGTAGGTGGATGGATTGCATCAATGATGATCTGAGGTCTAAAGGTTTGTTGGGTGATGAGGTATGGGACAGAAATAAATGGAGAAAACTGACCAGAAACATCGACCCCACATAAATGTGGGAAAAGATGTAGACGGAGAAGAGGGTAAAAGAATTACATTTTCAACGTTGGGTATACACTAAGTACAGGATATAAGTTCTCTGGGTTGCAAAAGTGCACACAAAGTTCAAAGTAGCTCAGGCCAAGAGGTCTGAAGTCCTTAAGCTTTGTGCACTCTGCAATGTAGTGTACTAAATTGTTGCCCCCTTCACACTCACATAAATGGCATTTTGAGTGTTCTGGGTGCTTTCTACCAGTTTTCTCGCAATTCACCTCCCATATATTTCTATAACCAAGTCTTATACGGGCAGCAACTCTATCACAGTCACCTGTAAGCATTTTACCCATGCTGTATTTGTGTCTCAGCCTTCTGAAGTTTTCATAATGTTGGATCGAACAGCTGCTTACATGTTGTGTGAGTGTAGAAAGTTCTTGCTCTTCCATAATCTCATTATACAACATTGTTTTAAACTGAGTCAGTGTGGTTATAGATTCAGACACTGAACTCTCAGTTGCCATTTTTGCCAGCCTGTCAGCCTTTTCATTACCTACTATCCCAACATGGGAGGGTACCCATGAAAACTTAACTTGGAGTTTAAGTTTTGCGCAATCAATAAGAGCCTCTTGAATTTCAGCCTTGTGAGTTTTGTAGGAGCTTTTTAATGATCTCAGTGACAGAATTGTGGCGTCAGGCCCCCCCCCCCAAAAAAAAAAAAAAAACCTCATCGGGCCTGGGCACGAAGAAAACAGAGAGAGAAACAGAGACCGGGAGTATTGTGACTTGTCAGATGTAAAGGGATAATAAGACATGTGTAACGAATATCCAAGAATGTTCGGTGATGATGTAGGCATAGAAAGAGAACCGTAATAGAAGGAAGACTTAACATCGAACTGTCCTAGACAGTCTTATTTAAGTCCACAGGACCCTTAAGCTATAGTATCGCAACGGGCGGTTGGGGCCATGGTCCAGCCTATAGAAGAGTAATTTTGTTTTTATTCCCGATAGAAGTTCATATCAGATTGAAATTGACAGAGGGAGGTCTGATATAGGCGGTGCTTTTACTGCGGACCAATCAATGAACTGGAGAACGGGATGAAACAGCACATGTCCAGCTCCATCCACCCGCTCCCGTGAGGGCTTTGGTAGAGGTGGAAGGGAATTCTCAAAATGAAGTCTCTCTCTCTCTCTCTCTCTCTCTCTCTCTCTCTCTCTCTCTCTCTCTCTCTCTCTCTCTCTCTCTCTCTCTCTCTCTCTCTCTCTCTCAATAAAAAAATAATCTCTCATGTGTTTACTCGGGGAACGGCTGTATAATCCTCGACTTTGTAGGTAACGGACCTGCGTTCGATCCCACAGCGGGGCGATAGGAAGGGAATCCAGCCTTAATTCCCCAGCTTCAATCCGTCTGTGCCCACCCCCATATAGGGACTAATAGTGACATAGAAAACGTAAAGTAATGAAAATAATAATAATAATAATAATAATAATAATAATAATAATAATAATAACAATATTTAATCGACCATCTCATACTATGTATCCAGACGCCGTAAGCTCTTCTGGGAGGCTGTTGTACCACTATCCTCTGAATATCCCGCAAAGGAACTCAGAACACACCTAGATATACTGGTTGTCTGTACGTCACTTCGTTAACGGTAACAAGACTATATTTACTTTTTTTTTTTTTTTTTTTTTTACATTATGATCTGTTTTACGTCGTGGACTCTATTTTCCACGAAGGGCCAGATCGATGCCTTCCTGCGATTGACTTTGATTTTAGGCAACTTCGACCTTTACCCTGAATGAATACCCATTCTGACCTCAGACCGTGACAGGCCACGAACCCACGACCTGACAAATCAAAGTCGCGAGCGTTACCACTCGACCACGGTGACCTCTTTTTCCCTGCATTACATTGTAACTAAAGTTTTCATGATACGATTACGTTACAAAACTTCTCAAACCATTATTAGAATTATCATAATTCTAGCGGGATGGACATAAACATGTTGGAGCTGGGGGATTTAGGCTGAATGCCCTTCCTTACGCCCCGCGATGGTCGCTTCATCAATCGCCCGCTTTACCGCTTAGCCCACCATGTCCCCTAAAAAAAAAAAAAAGTAAATTATTGAAATACCATTTTTTTTAATCATTTGCCAACTGTATACATTGTCAGACATTCTGTAATTATATTAGCTTACATTCTCTTGGACTGAGACATAATGTCCTTGGTCAGGTTATATCTAAATCTCTCGAACCCTTTTTGGGAGAGTATATATGGTGTCTTAAAGTCGGCTTGTTGCTAAGATATAGTCTTGCTTTTATGTGTCATTCTGAATTATCTTCTTCTTAGTCGTGTATTTAATGTATATTTTATTTTATTTTCATTCTCTTTTTCATCTTTTATTGATATTTTTATTTTTAAGTTTATATATATATATATATATATATATATATATATATATATATATATATATATATATATATATATATATATATATATATATTTCTGCATCTTCATTAGTTTGACTATTCTTTCAGCATGTCATTTTTATCGTTTAATCTGCTCTTATTTCTGACTGAGCCTAAAGCTGCTACTGTTTTCTAAGTGGTTTCTCTGGTTCTAGGACAACTGATCCAGTGACAACTGAACCAGTGGCAATTGAACCCGTGGACAACTGAACTAGTGGACGACTGAACCAGTGACAACTGAACCTTACCTAACCCAACCTACTGGTTCAGTTGTCACTGTTTTAGTTGTCCACTGGTTCAGTTTTCCACTGGTTCAGTCGTCCACTGGTTCAGTCCCTGGCGTCGTCACTGGTTCAGTTGTCCACTGGTTGAATTGTCACTGGTTCAGTTGTCCGGTCACTGGTTTTTCTTAGTGCCGTAGCCCAAATAGGACAGTTTTCTTTGCCCGTCCCGACACGCAGGAGCACCAGGGCATACATATATACATGTTTTAGGTCTATGAAAGACTTGGTCTTTTCTTTTTTTTTCCATTCAGAAATGCTTAGCTCTTAAAAAGGCATTTTTAAGGACATGGTCATGATAGGTGAGATGCAAAATAAGATTTTTTTTTATTATTATTATTTTAATTATGGTCACGACCCTTACTCTATAGTGGGAAAATTTGAGGAAAATATTCTCGTTTATATTATTATTAGTTTGCATAACGTGTCTTGCACGCAACTGCATTTAATGTTTATTTTTGGTTCATCATCCTTTTTAAGCTCTTGCTTGTATAATCTCCATGTGTGCATGGATGTTGCATAACAAGTTGTTGTGTATTTTAACTCTGACGTCAGGAGTAGCTGTTGGTAACAGATTGTTGATTCTCTCTCTCTCTCTCTCTCTCTCTCTCTCTCTCTCTCTCTCTCTCTCTCTCCTCTCTCTCTCTCTCTCTCTCTCTCTCTCTCTCGTAGTTATGCAAAACTTCTTAATGATGTGCAAGATTCATGTAATGCCAGAGAAATATAAATATCTCATTATACAGAGAGAGAGAGAGAGAGAGAGAGAGAGAGAGAGAGAGAGAGAGAGAGAGAGAGAGAGGACTGCATGAGTGCCACTTTTCTTTTGAATATGTTCCAAAAAACCCTTATATAATTCTGATACATTTGGTAATTTTATAAAATTATGATAAAACTCTGGAGGGATGAAATGGTAAGAGTGTTACAGAACCGTGGTCAAATCCTGTAGACACAGTTGAGCAGTCGAAGTGTTCATTATCTCTTACTATCCCTTCACATCCAACAAGTCGCAACACTCCCCATCTCTGTGTCTCTTTCTTAAATGTTTTCTTGGTGACCGGACCCGATGAGGGGCAATTTTCTTTGCCCGTCCCAGTGTCACGCTGTAAGGAAGTACTTTTTCAGTGTAAGACTAGTTGATCATTGGAATTTGCTAAGCGAGGACACGGTAAATGCCAAGTGCATAGTTTAGAGGAAAGATGATGTCTTTGAGAATATAGAGATGGAGCCGACCAGGAGACGGGGAGTTACGAGAATAGGGCTGGCTAGTACAGTGGTAAAGCGCTGGCATCGCATTCACGAGGTCGAAAGATCGGTTCCCGTCCAAGACCGTGAGTTTAAGCTGTTTCCTGGCAGGTACTGCTGTGGTTGGGTATCACAGTGGGGGGGTTGGGGCTTGCCCTGGCTGACGAATACCCATTGTATTATTACTTTGTATAATTATTTTCCCTTGAATACAATTAGGTAAACACATACACATATACTACTACTACTACTACTAATAATAATAATAATAAATAATAATAATAATAATAATAATAATAATAATTGTGAGAAAAATAATACTCTCTGAGTGTTGCTATGCCAATCAACTGTATTTTGAACTCACATAACAGGTTGAAATTCACCTGATATCCATGATGTTACGAAGCCTGATTAGATTAAGATGTTCAGACCGACGCTGTTATTCACATATGACAGACGAGACATAAACACAAATAATATGTTGTTGCTATTCTGAGATTACGCATGTTTTTGCCTTCAAGTGTACTTATAGAAAACAGAACAATGTGGACATTCATACATAGGTATAGTGTGTGTGTGTATATATATATATATATATATATATATATATATATATATATATATATATATATATATATATTTATTATTTTTTTTGTGATTACCTAAGTGTGTTTACGGGAAAGAGTCCAAAGCTCGTATCTTCCCGTCTCCTGATCGGTTCCATTTTATACTTAGTGATACTTATCATACCTGTCCTTAAAACTATGGATTGAGATAGCATTAACTACCTCCTCGCTTAGCCAATTCCAATTATCAACTACTCTTACAGGCCAGCATGTTTACTCCTAGATCTCTCTCATTTTCTGTCTCTTGAAGTTCTACTCCTGCCATTGAGTAGTCAAGCTTGGGCCTTCTTGCTCTCGTACCCATTCTCATTACCTTACATTTTGAAGTATTGAATTTCATTAGCCACTTTTCTAACCATTCATGCAGACTATTTATATCTTCCTGAAGTTCTCTACCATTGTTCTTGTTTCTTACTTTTTCGTAATCATTGTATCATCTGCAAACATATTCATGAATGAATTTACACACACTGGTAGGTCATTTACATATACAGAGAACAAAAGTGGCCCTAAAACTGAACCCCGTGGAACTCCACTACTAACTCTTCTCCATTCAGACACCGAGTGTCTTGCTCTAACTCTCTGTTCTCATCCTTCTAAGTAAGATTTTATCCATTCCAAGACATCTCCACCTATTCTTGCAATTGCTTGCAGCTTTTTAATAAATCTCCCCTGTGGGAGAGTGTCAAATGCTTTCTGGAAGTCTAGGACTATGCAATCTGCCCAGCCCTCTCTTTCCTGGAAGTGTGTGTGTGCGTATGTGTCCTATTGGCTGAAAATGGCCAGCGAGTACGCTAATTGATGTGTTGGGAAAATAGCAGAACAGCATCTTCAGAAAAAATATATCCTTCAGATTTTAAGCTTAAAAAATACATCATTGTGAGTGCAGGGGTGGGGGTTGGGGTGGATGCGAAAGTTAAAAAGATCAATATTAAATGTCTGATCCTCGATGTATAGTGGCGTGACTATTGATCTCATGAGGTCCACCGTTCATAACCAGTAAAAATTGGTTATTTCGAGTTTACCTTATCACTTTTAACTGCTGTTATCAGTAATACATATCACAAGGAGTATGCAACCGTGATAAAGGGGTTTCCCTTAGTTATGTCATATTTTATATTTAGACTATATACTTGGTTGGGAATAGGTACATGCAGTTACTGACGCATTTACGAGTTTTGAACATACGCGATTATTTTTGTTCATGCTTTATGTGTTTTACTGTTCAGAATTTACTATTATCTAGTAGCACAGTCAAAAACCACTTAAGCGAAAATTTGATACCTAAAATTAAGTACAAGTTACTCCCTTCATGAATCAGCTTCAGTCTATTTCTTTATCTTCTTTTCCTCCTGAAACAACAAAGTTTAACCTCTTAGTTCTGTTAACATATTAGGAATTCAGATATCCTCTAACTTGTCTTGTAGGAATCACAATTCAAAGCGCTAATGCTGAAGCTAAGCTATTGCGAATTCTATTTTTTATCATTACTTTTCATGTCTCAGTTACTAAAAATCTATAAAGGTCTTCACTGTCCCTGCTAAGAATTCTGGTCTCACATCTAAGGTGCTTCTCTTTACACTTAACTTTTTGATAGAGTTGCAATAATGCAATAGACTCATCAGCAATCCTGCTCTTACATCTAATCTCGATTTTCTTTTTCTTCATCGAAAGGTGTCATCGCTTCCTCTTTTTTATCAGTACTACTTCCATCGCTGCTATGAGGAGTTGGCGAGTTGCATCCCTCCCCAACTAGCGAAGTTGTGTAACACACTTCAAGCGGCCTTATCGTACAGGTACTATGTTGGCTTTTGTAGCTTGTGGATTGGTCGGTGGAGCGACTGCTTCTTTTCTTCCACTTCCAGACTTTGGAACTCTCTTCCTGCTTCTGTCCCTCTCTGTTATGACTTTTTGTCTTTATTTAGACCTTGTTTTTAAGCTGCTTTATAATTTAAAATAAATGTATTAATACTTTTGCACTGCAGGGCGTTAGGAAGGGCACTCAGCCTAATTTCCCCAGTTCCAATCTTTTTGTCCACCCCCATAATAGGGAATAAGTGACATTTAAAATTAGATTTTATTTTGAAATATTTTTTCAGTTTTCAAAAATGATTAGTCCTACTTCATGTACACAATTATGATTAAGTCCGTTTTGAACTACTCTATAAAAGTTTCAGTTAGTGTAAGGTTTGATATTAAAAGATGCATTTGATATATATATAAAGTTATATATAAATAAGTGCTAACACTTTTGACTAGTAATTGTTGGTAATATATCGGGTAAATATAAATAAAAATAAAGATCAGAAAACCAGAATATGGGAATTACATTGAAATGTACAGTATTGAATTAATCAATACAGCATTTCTGTACATATAGATATTAATTGCACATAAATATGCTCTACTTAAATTCAACATCTAGATCTAATAACAAGACTAATGAAATGTCATCTTAAGGTCTGTTATATATATATATATATATATATATATATATATATATATATATATATATATATATATATATATATATATATATATATATATATATATATATATAATTTATTTTTTTCTCGGAGCCAAGTACACATATAGTAACTACAATTAGAATTCTTCATGAACTCTGGATGTCAAGAGATGGATAATCAGACTACTGTAATATTGCAAAAATTTCAATTAATGGGCCAGAATATCACATGGATTAACAATTTCACAACGAGTGTATTTTTGCTTCTGAAAGTTAAGGATTCTTAGCAATTAATTATATATATTTAGTACAATTTTAGCTGGTTTCACTGTGACAAATAGATAATCAGTATAGGTGAGGAACACATACCATCATATAGTCATAAAACTGTGAAGATGTAAGTGACAGGTGCTGCAAATACAGTATACACACAGTAAGTATGTGTTCTAACATATTAAGTTTCTTCTGTAATTCTGAGGGGTGGTAATGAGACAGCACCTGTTTCATGAACTGCTGGACTGTAATGATCTGGTTATATGTCACTGACTCCCTTGTTTTGTTAAGGGCTAGGATGCTGCTTCTTTCGCAGGACTTTGGTTTTGGCAAGTGCGACCGTTACCCTGAGTAAATGCTCAGATCGTGGCGGCTCTCGAACCGACGACCCGAAGAAGGAAAGTTGCATGCGCTACCAACCTGGCCACGGTGGCCACAGTTGCCCAACAGTAGTAAGGGTATGTAATTCTAATGTTGTCACAGTAAATCTTCATGTGCTGTACAAAATAATATAATTTAATGAAATATAATGCAAGTGATGGTGATTAAGCTATGAATATAAAGAATATTAATAACACCAGTAACCCAGAACTGAAATGACCTATCAGTTCATATGTATTTAATCTATGTATTAGAATTGCTCACTCAGTTAGACTGTAACAACACTTATTAGTATATAATCACAGGTAATATACATCACACTAAAGTATGGCAAGATTCTGATGATTTTGCAACCAATTACTACATTTTCACACTTAAGATACATCACAGTAAAGTGTGGTAAGTATATGATGATGTGTTGATTTTCCAGTTATTATAATGTTAGTAACAGTAGCATATTTAAACGCATTTTATTGTCATTTATATATATAGAAACACAAATCAGAGCTCACCACTGGTAAAATGCTCAGAATGAGTGAAACATTATAAAAAAAAAACAGATCAATGTAATTAGACTAGAAATTATAATTTCTAGTCTGTCAGCACTGTAAGCTGTGGCCCGGAGCACTTTAATCTCAGTCACAGCATCTTAAAATACATAAAAATAATTTATTATTCCTGATATTTAACCAAACTACGATGAACCAGCGCTTCACCTTACATACATAATATCACAAATGATATTTTCAGAACAATTTCTATTGCCTCAATGCCTCACCAAAGGTCATAGGTCAAGGCATTTGATGCTGCTTTGGTCAAATGAGTGATAACAGAAATATGTTCCCGAACAGCTCTCCACCTTTTCTGCTTTTCTTCATCAGATAAATTTTGAATATTGTGGAGCAAGTCTTGTAGCCCTGCAAAGCTGTCAGACTCATAAATGTTGGCACTACTAGGCGCTGTGACCACGTGGCTGTTAAATGAAAAAGAAGGACACATGAATACTTAAGAGCTACAGGCTTGGTTGCAAGTGTCCTTTGTGCGACAGGAAGACAATGTCAGGGTAGAGAATGACTTAAGAGAAGTGTCAGAGCAAATAATTTTACAAAGAACTCTTTACACCAAACAGGGTGTAGAATGATATTTGAGTAGGAAAAAACCATCAATCTCAACTATCACACTAAAGCCTTTATTAAAATGATATCAGAGCAATATTTAAGACTTTAAATATCTTTAATTTTGCGGAATTCCCATTCAAACTTGCATTTACATGAAGTACAAAAAGTACATTTAAGTATAAAAAGTAGAGCAAATTATTAAACAAGATATAGCAGCTCTTGTGTGTGGGAAAAAAAAAAATAAAAAATACACACCTATTGCCACTGAGCTGGCATATCAAACTCAAGATAGTAATCATTTGTAGTGGTCCCCTTCACCTTTAGCTTAAATGTACCCGCATACTGCTACACTAATTTGAGCTATATTCAGTTACGTAAGTGTGATTAGTGCACACTTTGCTTTGGCATAATCTTAACCGAATGGATCTTGAAGAGCAGCATATGTGAAATTCTGTTTCATTATAAAGAAATCTCTTCAGAAACTTTCCAGGTTTTCCTAAGCTTTCAAAAAAGTACTGACTGACTGTGACATATGTCTTTCTATTCATATTTGTCAGTAGACATAGAGAAATAAAATTTCCTGCCCAGATTTTAAGGTCACAATTATGTGGCACCAGGAAAATTTACAAACGGTTAAGTAATGATTTTCACAGATCACAGCACACCTCTCAGGGGATTGTGATAATTAGCAGTGGTTAGAGCACTTGAACTGGGAATGACGGACCCGCAATTGAGTCCACCACAAGGCGATAGGAAGGGCATCAAGCCTTAATACCCCAGCACCAACCTGTCTCTGTCCACCCCCATAATGGGGATTAAGAGTGACACAAAGGAACAACACACAATTCTCAACTTGATCATCGCCCATTGATGCCCAAAATCATACAGCTTTGGGCTCAGTGGTGGATGGTCTTCCCATAAAAATGTATGTACCACTTATAATATTGCATATGGCTCAAACAAGCCATACATTACGGAGATTTTTCAGCATGGGAAGTAAAGAGATTATTGCAGAACTCGGCAAAAATAAACCTCAAGGTAGATGAATAACCAACCATGAAACTTACTTATACTCAGGTCTGCCAGGCAGTCCTCTTGGATCGATGAAAGCTCTGTCAACCATCATCTGGGCATCGTTAGCCGCTCGCACAGCTAGTATGCTGCAATAGGGAAGATTGTAAATGAACTCTTACTTGTATATGTCTGAATATAAAATCCATATATGGTAGAATTCTTTTGCCTCATAGCAGCTGTGGCTATCAGGTTTCACAGCAGGAGATCTTTGCCACTGACCTTGTGGATGACCCATGCAGGAGCTAAGAGTGATTGATGTTTAGTAGCTTTTTTTGAATGTATGTGCTTTGACTTAGCCACCTCCTTACAAGGGAGATTGCAGCCAATGTATTTTTAAGAACTTCCTTGTCATATGACATGTGTGAAAATATTACAGCCTATATAACTGCCCTTAATATGAGTATCAATATACCTTTAATTAACCATAATATAGTTAACAGCACCAGTATATTTGTCTCCACCCCTGTTTGCATGGGGACCCACTGCAACACTTAAAATGATGCATGACTGCACAGTTCTTGACTTTTTGGGGGCTGCTGGTGTCTGCAATTTCCCAGCATGGAACGACTAGAGAGCTGTTGCCAAGGCTGGCTCTAATCCTGGAGAATTTGGGGATCAGATATAAAGACCAACTGAAACCCAGATATGCTGAAAGTGAAATAAAACAAAATTTATCAAAAAAGTACAGAGCTTACTTGTTCAAGTCAATTTCACCGGCTCTTGACGTCCAATTGTTCGCTGCTTCATAAAATTCATCAACAGCGTCTTCAAAGTAGTCTGTTAAGGATTCATTAAATCTTTTAACTTCAATTAATTTGAACAAATGCTTGTAGTTAATTATATAATACTCTTTTGTATCTTGGAAATAATAAGCTGCAAATGAAAATTCAGGTAATATGAAAATAATATAAATAAAAATTCAATTCAGTCGCTGCCTCAACAGCAGATTCTTGCTCACTTACCCTGTGGATGACCCAAGCAGGGTGGTGGGAGGAAATTATGGCAACCCTTTAACCCCAAGGAAATAAGAGGAGTGATATGTATTTTTTAATTTTCGTAAAAGCTAAATACATGAAGTAAAATTTTCTAATATTTAAGTATTACATTCTGGGATATGTTTTTATGTACGATTATGTAATGAAATGCTGAAATTTTAATGTTTGAAAATAAACTTACCCAAATGTATTCCTTCCCCTTCTAAGTCTGGCCCATATAATTTTTTTATATTTTCAAAGGCCTCTTTGACATACTCTCCATATAAATGCACTGAGAGAGGAAGAACCATGTCCTATGGAAAGAAATACACAGTATGTTATTTTGTATTCATACCATAATATTTTCTATTTACTGTACTTCGCGAAAGAAATTGAGAAGTTTGGACATGTGGTGAGGCAGGATGCATGACGAGAGAGATTGAGATGTTTGGACATGTGCTGAGGAGGGATGCCAGGCAGGATATTCTTGGACTTATATCTTATTAATTGAATGAGGGCAAATCCTTGAATTCTCAGTGTGGTTCAACGTACGTTTGTAAATACAGTATAATTGCATGTGCCACATAATGTCAAAATTCTTAATTGTAGTGGCAACACTTTATTCATGAGATCATGGGGACCAAGTGATACACTGAGACATAATGCTCATCAGATGCAATGCAGAGCATGAGCGTTCAAGCTGTGCATACCTGCTTATATACTACTACTTCTTCTTCTTCTTCTCTCGCTTTTCCCATATCTATATGGGGTCGCGGTTTCTTATCAGCCTTTTCCACTCTCTCTTGTCCAATGCATCCTCTCCAATGAGGTCCTTCTATCTCAAGTCGTCTCGTATACAGTCATCCCATCTTCTCCGTGGTCTCCCTCTCCCTCCTTCCACCTGTACCTCCATCATTTTTCTACCAATCCAATCTTCATCTCTCCATATACAATGTCCATACCACTGAAGCCTTCTTATATACATGTATACAAATACATAGAAAGACATACAAACCTCAGCCAATGACAATCCAATCAGAGCCCATGTCTGTGCCAATGCCTTATGGTAATGCATCCCAGGATCATACAAATTGGCTGCCAAATGCAGCGTTTCATAAAGCGTGTGGTAGAGCGGAAGACTAGATGCATTCTGTGAAGATAAAACAGGTGCAGACACTAAAACGGTTTTGAGTCTATCTCCGGTATATTAAATTTCATAAAATATTTTACAGTTTTTTTCATGGTTTTATGTCGATATTCATCCCCATTTGAATGAGGGTGGACAGATACAGATTGGAGCAGAAGAATTTAGGCTGGATGCCCTACACAGGTGTAAAACTAAAACGTTCTTGACAGTGAATATCTCAGGGATACTAAAATATATACAGTACTAACATTTTAAATTTTTTTATTACGTTTTTGTGTAACTCTTAATCCCAATTCTAAGGAGGATGGATGCAGACAGGTTGGATCAAGAGAATGTAGGCTGGATACCCTTCCTAACAACCTACAGAGGGTTGTTAGTTAAGTGCTCTACCCACTGTGCAACTGTGGTCCCCATCATCATTTTACAGTTGTATTTCACATTAATCCATAAATATACATTAAACCATTCAATAATATTTATTTCGCATAGTTTATAAGTTACAATGGTAAAATGTACTCAGAAACTCACTGGTTCTGCTGCGTATACCATATCCATGCAAGGGATTCCCAAAACATGTTGGAAAGAAGCAAAATCACTACCACTGCCAAGCCCGCGGAACCTGAAATTTAAATTAATCTCTCATTCTACACGAACGTATAATTCTAAGAAAGTGAAGACAATGAGAGCTGTCACAAGCATCGACCCCATGTAGAAGTGGGATAAGATGCAGAGAAAGAAAAGAGTGAAGAGAATGAGGCGTTATGCTACTGAAAAACACGGACGAGAAGGTAAGATAGAGGCAGCTATCACATGTTGTGGTTGTCATATGCCATATTGTGTTACTACTGATTCCCAGTTATATGAGGGTGGCCACTGACAGAGCTGGGGAATTAAGGTTGGATGCCCTTCTCAATCCCCCATAGGCATGAATATGGGTTTGTCACTTCCTGAGTCAAGCACTCTAACCCTTGCCCTGCTGAGATTCCCTTTTATCACGTACTTTGGTAACCCATGTTAAATATGGTTGAGTGAGTACATCATTGTATGTATTAGGTTAATGGTGTAACATTACCTTCACGAGTTCAGCCTATGATATTAAATTGAAGTCGATAATAAAGGAAGTTGATAAGCAATACAACATGGATTGCACATTTATTATAATATAAAAAAAATTATATTTCTCATCAGGATCCGACAATGAGGTAGAATATTAACAAGACTTCAACCAATGTATCTTCAAGAAGTAACTGTTAGTATATAAGAGCTAAGGTAATGGTATAATCTTGATTTATTTTTAAGCGAGTTCATGAATAAAATAACCGACCACTGTTACTTTCCGAGGGATATACACAGAAACTAGGAAATTATACTCAACAACTATCCCTTCCACATTTTTGACACGACCAAGTGCAAATTTTATTTTTGTCACCAAATGGGTCGTGAATAAAGTAAATAGAAAACTATATGAGGAGCAAAATCTAAGTAACCAAGAACTCCTATATAAGAGGTATATACTGTATCAAGAGAGCACCTAATGATCATATTTAAAAAGATCTCATCCTTTCTGGGAAACAAATATGGTGGCAAGAAATGTGTTAATGATTTAAAAACTGCAATCTTGGCACTCATTTCTATTAACTTTTATCTAGTACTGTAACAACTAAATAAACCCATACTGAATAATGTGATACATACTGTAGTTTTTTGTTTCACTTATAACTCCCCTCGAATGGGAGCTGGTTACAGAGGTTGGAGATGGGGCATTATGTTGTTTGAGCCCAATTGTGGGTTCAAACATGGGTCTGTCATTTCCACAGTCAAGTGCTTTAACCACTATGCTACCACGGTCCCCTAATACATATTGTAAATGCCATTATATCAGGGTCAGATACTGTACTGTGACAAAAGGCTTTGAAGAGCTGAGACTAATCATACGTGTACGTACTTTGGTCGTCCATCATGAAGCGGGTCAGGAATCCTGTGCAACCATGTATCAAAGAGGTGAGGTCTCCCATTCAGTACCTCATTAGAGTTAGGATTTGGAACTTTCTGGGTTGCTTTCATCACTTCTCCATACAGCAGAGGCGAAGCCATTGATATAAAGCTGTATGTTCCTGTAGATAAAAGAGAATTTTAAGTACAGTAACTCACTCCATGTGTACGGTGTACTTATGCATGGCCGCAATCCCCTTATAAGGGGGGCTGAGTCAAGGCACACATTCACCAGAAGCCAAACATACCTCACTCGCTCCTTGAGGATAAAGGGTAGCCAAAATTCCCCACCACCACCCTGCTTGGGTCATCCACGGAGTAAGTGGGCAAGGATCTTCTGCTGTGAGGCCAGAAAGTTGCAGTTACCAATTAATATTGCAGAGAGACTCCTTCTATATGTATCTTTGAGATATAGTACCATTTCCTTTTTTCCAGTCCTCTGCTTCCCATATGTCACTCTGTCCTATTTTACTCTGTCTCATCTTACTCCTGGGGCATAAAAGTCGACAAAATGGGGCAAAGAATCATGCCATGAGAGGGGATTCTGGTAGGAAAACTCCAACTAGTATTTAAGTTTCTAACTGTATGTACTTGTGGAAAGAGTAAAAGGAAGGAGATTGGTAGTATGATTGTGAGAAGAAATAACTATGTGTTAGCTTTGCAAAAAAAAAAGGGGTGATTAGGTCCTCTACTGAATATGTGCTTTGACTTAGCCACCCCTATTACAAGAGGGATTCTGGCCTATGTGTTTATATATAATTATTTGATTAGCCTTCCACTGACAGCCTTTGAAGCAAGATATATATTGCTAAAGACAATATTAATGCTCAGGCCTGGTTTTGTTCCCCTGTGTTGTAAAAAGTCAACTAAATAAGGCAAAGCAAAGGGACAAAGGATCCCCTCCTTTATATTTTCCTCCCACAGAGAGTCATCTGAACACTCGAGTAAAATGCTTAGCTGTTTATGACTTACAGTATCTAGCTTTCTATCCAACTGTATATAGATCCTCACCTTCAAATACCATATCCACATTTAGATAAGCTACAGCTCTGTGTCTCAGATGACTTGCAAACTGTTCTGTCCATTCTGTGGATCCTATGAGCCCGTATTCTTCTGCACCCCAACTACAAAATACCAGCGTTCTTCTGGGTTGCCAGTCTTGCTGCATAAAACAGAAGTTTATGAAACAATCTCACTTAAGCATGTGCATTTTTATGTCCACAATATATTGTATGAAAAGAGGTGCATCTTAAAATTTCTCAAACTTTATCTGAGACTATTCATTCCTTGAAACAGAAGAATATTTAGAAATATCAAGAAATTTTTGGAGTAAAAGTTTCAGAGCATTATTGGCAATTTTTACAGTCCAAAATTCAGTAGCATAATGTAAGAAATCTAACTTTGCGAAGCAGGGAGAATAATCGAGTAACTTCAAGGAGGGTTGCAGTGCCTGAACTAGGGTCTACGCCACCGAAGGTCCAAGCATCGCGATGATTACCCAGAACAATATAGCGATCTATCGAGTACAAAACACAACGTCAACTGAGGCTTGATACCTTTAAGGGTTTAAATGACTTTTGAAGTTTTACAAGCTTTTTCATTATAATTACCTAACAAATTCAAACAACATTTATACAGCAATCTACCAACTATAGAACATGATGTCGACTGAAGATTGATATCCAAAAGGCTGACTTTTGAATTTTTACAAGCTTATTCAATATAATTTATTTACCAGTATTAAACAACATTCACATTCCTATTTTCATCTTCAGTACATTCACAGCTCAGCCACAAGGGGGAATGGAGTCATATACTGTATATAGATAGCTAGACATTGACAGCTTACCAGGTTCCTCTCTGCCAGTAATAGTTCCAATTACATTAAAAATCGTGGCATTTGTATTTCTAGTGTGAATGGACATACGGGATGTCCATGTTGGATTTTGCAGACCAGGTCCTAGACGATATTCCACTTCAAGTCCACCCTGCCAGGCCTTGGGAGCTTTTTCCCCTCCAAGATGACTGTACAGATTAAAAACAACATGAGTTTTTAATGGAATAGTCAAACCATGTCTTTCTTCTGTACTTGACTGATATAATATTGCATATGCTACTAAAATACTTCTCTACTGCTGTTAGTGGCCACCTGTGCTGAGTGGTAGCACTTGCTACTTTGATTCGTCAGGTCGAGAGTTCATGGTCTGTGCTTAGAAAGGGCATTCACTCAGGGTAACGGTCACACTTGCCAAAACCAAAGTCCTTCGAAAGAAGGCACCATCCTAGCCCTTAGTAGAAGAGGGAGTCTGTGATGTAAAACAGATCACATTCTCTACTGCTGTTACTATAAATGGCAACAGATCCTAATAATATCTGAGGATCTTTATCTTCAAGGTGATACAAAATTTACCTGAAGATTTGGAGTGCATCGTCATAACTTATTGGCTGGACAGGTATATTTGGGAGAGCTGCTTCGTCCTCAGGAATTCTATAGGCACTTTCTTAAGATGAAATATCAAAACAGAAGTATTAGTACTTACTCTGTAAATAATAATTCTCACTTTGAAGAAGCATTTGATCATAATACTGTATATACTGAGCAAAGTCTTTGGAAGGACCACATTCTTGGATATTCATTACACATTTTTATTATCCTTTCACATCTGACAAGTCATTACACTCTCCATCTCTGTTTCTCTTTATGTATTCTTCGTGGCCAGGCCCGATGAGAGCTGTTTTATTTTATTATTTTCTTTCCCGTCCTGGTGTCTCAAAAAAAAAAAAATAATAAAAATAAATAAATATATAATAATAATAGTAATAATAATAATAATAATAATGTATATACTGAGCAAAGTCTTTGGAAGGACCACATATATAATGCGAAAAAATACTTATAAGTATAAACGTAAGGAACAGTATTTTATAAGAAACGATGTGGTTATTCAGATTCTTTGTCTAAACAAAATAAACTTTCTGTAAGAAACAAAATACTTAAAATACCCACTGCAGTGAAAGAGAGTGGTCTTCCAACTTAAAAGTAAGTTGCAAATTATTCAAGTAGAAAGTGGCAGGCACAGAACAATAACGTATAATTTTTTATAATCATTGTAATAACTGCATGCTATAATAAGCGTGTGCCATCTAGACCGCACTTGCTGCGGGAGACATGATATGTGCAATGAAAATTCCATTTCACATTAAGCAGATATTAAAGAAGAGAGAAATAAGAAAAGTAATTTCATTTTTGTGGTTCAACTCATAATTGGATATTTTATAGACAGTTCACATATAAGTACATCTACATACCAACCCCAAATACCTTACCAAGCGATGGGTAAAACGGTGTCAGAGGATCACCGTTATTTAAATACGTCGTTCCCATCTGTACGGCTTCTGGTGGGGTGTACACCGTATTTGGATATGTCAGATTGGCTGTACATCCTTTTGGACAAACATATGCCGGGTCTAAGTACAACAGAACTCCTGCAGCTCCTTGAACTTCTGCATTTAACACCTGAAATAAAGTTTTAATATCAAGTATAGAGTTGATATGGTTTTACATCACAGACTCCCTTTTCTATTAAGAGCTAGGACAGTGCTTTTTTTCCAAGGATTTTGGTTTTGGCAGTGCAGCCATTACTCTGAGTAAATGCCCGTTCTACCCTCAGGCCAAGGCAGGTCTCGAACCGCCAACCTGTCGATCAAAGGGACGCCTACCAATTGAGCCACGGCACCCACAATTTCAAACAGTGATTTGCTTTTAAAAGAATATAGAAATATCCAGTAAAATACATTTAAAATCTATATATATGCATACCTCCTTCATTTAGCTATTCACTGCTCAAACCAAATGGTTTCTGCAATCTCGTACAAAGGCAGAAGAAGACATTTCAACATACACTATAATAATACAACATGATTTAAGAAGTCATAAAATTGTTTCTGTTAGCATAGCACCTAAATCTATGAATTACTGACAAATATACCAGCAAACACAGAATTAGTAACAAACTATCCTACTAATAATAGGGCAGTGCTTATAGTAATTTTATCCTTGGTAATAGCTAAATTGACCTGGGTACCTCACAATGGAACTTGCACAAAGAAACCAAGAATGAAGTTTTGTTTTCAACACAGCTGGCTGCTAAGATACTTAAGTCTTGGCTGTATTTGAGACTAATCCATGTGAAAATAATACTCTCTAACTTGAAAGACAATTTCTGCATTCAATGTAAATACCTTCTAAGGCTGCTTAGCACACAGCTTACTGTGAGCAGCATATATTTTGAATAGCTAGGATGGTACATCTTTGTAACTATCCCAAAAACATAATCCACAGATATACACAGCAGCAATTTGTTACCATTATATCTATTTATTCCTTTCAAAACGAATGTCACTACCCATGATGACGTTTTGGAGCATGGTGACATGTAATGATGAGACATCTGGTAGTTGTTTGGTACTCTGGAGGTATGTCTGACTCATTCTCAAATTTGGCTCACCTTATTAGCTCTGAAGATATCACCGTATCTGATGAGAACAATACTGCCATTCACGGACACATTCTGACTCTGAAGGTACTCGAAATCCTCTTCTCTTCCTAAGTAAGCATATACAATGTCACCCTGAAAAAAAGGGAGAAAGAGATATATATAAGTAAATGCAAGTCAAGCTCAGACACACTTGTTGATTGTAAAAATTATATCTGAGTTGGAGTACAATGATATATTACTCATAAAATTTCCATATGAAGTTGTGGTTTGCAGGTTTGTGTCTATGAATCCTCATTTGAAAATGGGAGTGGACAAAGACAGATTGGAGCTGGGGAGTTAAGACTAGATACCCTACCTATCGCATCACAGTGGGCGAAGACAGGTGTGTCACTTCCTGAGTCAGGCAGTCTTACCACTGGGCTTCAGAGGCCGCAGAAATATATATATGAAGTATTAGAACAAAACAAAAAATATCATATACTGTATTGCACTACTTCATTAACTGACAACTAAATAATTATTTATATACATGATAGTGAAATACTCCATAATCTGATAATGAGAGTTCAAGTTTATTCTACAATGTGGTGGTCAGGCAATGTCACGAGATACAAAAAGAAGAAAATTATAAGCAGACCGATACATATGACAGACTACGAGAGGAAGGCAGGATGGTATTAACTAAAATGGGAAATTATTCCCAATCTCACTTGCAGTTTGTATGCACATTTAATTCAATTCCTTATTCTCAAGGCATCTACAATAGTCACATGCGATGATTTTACATTACAGAGTCCCTTTTCTATTAAGGGCTAGGACGGTGCCTTCTTGTGAAGGACTTTGGTTTTAGCAAGTGTGACCATTACCCATAGTGAATCCCTTTCTAACCGCAAATCACAGTTGCGAGAGCTACTGCTCTGCCATGGTGGTCAAGGCTACAATAGTCAATAACATACATTATTAACAGTATTATTACCTGTACGTCACCTGAAGCTGAATAGGCACTGAAGTTTGGCAAAACATCAGGATGATCCTCTCCTGGTCCCAAAGGCGTCTGATAACTGTGTGATGTCCATATGACCTCTCCGGTAGCATCGCAAATTTGAATCTGGAGTAAACTACTAAATAACCAACCGAGCAAGAGATGATAATGCATATTTTACTTCAAAGATAATAAAGTTCTATATTATATTAAGTGTCATCCAAATTATTACTAATAATGAGTCTTAGGACATCAGTTCACAGATTAACAGATTATCATCATTAAAAACTGCTAAGAAGCTGACACATTTTCATATTTACTGCTAAAAAATTACATGTCTTCATAAATTAGTTCACAGGGACACAGATTCTCATCATTAAAGACTGTTAAGAAATTGAAATATTTTAATAGTTACTGCTAAAAAAATAAATTAGTTCACAGGGAAACAGATTCTCGTCATTAAAGACTGTTAAGAAATTGACACATTTTCATACTTACTGCTAATAAATTAATGTCTTATTATAATAGTTTACAGGGAAACAGATCCTCTTCATTAAAGACTGTTAAGAAATTGAAACATTTTCACAACCTAATAGATTAAAATTGAAAACTTTCCTCGTACCGTATTATTCAAGTCCTTGTCGGGATACGAGAGCAGAACAGTGTATGGAGTAAGGCTGACAGTATCTAATCCCTGATCACGCCAAACTTGTGCCACCCATCCGGCCTGTCTTGTATCTGCCTCGGTGCCAGCAGTGTGAGGCTCTGATGTGAGGAATCTAGATAGAAATATTTAGATATATGTATTTGAATGTTGTTCATACACATATAGTATGGGTACAATACCCCTTGTAAGGGGGGTGGCCGAGTCAAAGTACACATTCACCAGAAAGTAATATACCTCAATGACTCCTCTTAGCTCTTTGGGATATACAGCTACCACAATTCCCCCACCATCACCTTGCTTGGGTTACTCATAGGATAAGAATGCATATACAGTATCTTCTGCTGCAAGGCAAATTACTAAAAATTAAATTAAAAAAATGAGGAAAAAGATCGAAATGACATAATTAAATACAAAACAAATATACTATTATGAGCAAATTATTAGAGCTACGAAGAATCATTACTTGAGAAAGTTATAGCTACCATACAGTATTAAGTCTTTAATGTAAAACACATTATAGTAAATATATTTAAGTAGAAAATGCAGCAAAGCAGTATTCTCCTTTAATTCTGCGATTACAAGACTGTGTGTTCTATAAAAAAAAAGACATAAATCTGTACAAAGAAACAGCAATCTAAGCTTAACTTTATTTCTGCTTCTAAAACCATGGTTAGATATTAACAGATATTAAATTAATTATCCTACTGGGAATAATGAACCTATGGCCACATTAGAAAGCAAAAAACATTAATCATGTGCCTACAACAAATAAGTAAGTGTCAAAAGGAAACTAGGCAGACAGCAAAATGATGAATAAATGCATGTTAATCTGCTATTTGTACAGGGTGTAAGGAATTACATACTTGAAGGTTGCTTGAGAACAGCTCAAGCTAAGAGAAATCCGACAAACACTGATCTGTTAGCATTGTATAGCAAAACAAAAATATATATATATTGTGGAGGTAGAACTGATGAGAAGACTTATACTATTAAATATTCGTTTTGGCCTCATATTGTCATCATGTCATATCCTGATGAAGCCATTAGAGTGGCCACAACTGCCGTAATTGTGTATCTGTCTGTTTATTAATACAGTTATACCTGTATATATGTTTTTAATCATGTATGTACTTTTATGCACTTATTTTATATATATATATATATATATATATATATATATATATATATATATATATATATATATATATATATATATATATATATATATATATATATATATATATATATATATATATATATATATATATATATATATATATATATATATATATATATATATGAATTTACACACAAACATAAAAGCCAGTTGTGCATCCTCATAGCTTCAGTGAGACACGGTATCTTACCTTAAAGTTTCCTTAATCGCATCTCCACTGGCTTCTTCAAGTATGACTTTTTCCGGATCAAATGGAGTCACCTTCTTTTGCTTGTCGCTCCCCACTACAACTGTAAGTGAAAGAGTAAATTAATAGAACTATTACTCATATATAAAATAAAAAATATAGAACATATAGAGTACAAGTCAATAAAACAATTATTACTGATATGCACTATTGTGGTTACAGATAAACAAGATATTAGAAGATGATTACCTCTTACAGAGATTATTTTCTACTTTACAATGACTGTTATCTCTTCGTAACTGCAAGTGCTATTGAATAACGTAGATAAGAATACTGATTCCAAGATGGACACAAAAATTCCTTCAATTAATCAATTACAACTAAAAATAATATTGAGTACAGTACAATAATACACGACTGCTGAAGCACATTGGTTAGAGCACTCGACTCGGGAAGTGACAGATCCACGATCAAGCTCACCACAGGGACTTAGGGAGGGCATCCAGCCTTTATTCTCCAGCTCCAACCTGTGACAACCACCATAATGCGGATTAATAGTGATGCATAAAGCGGCAAAACAAAACAGTACTATGGAGCTAAACTGCTAACGCAATAAATAAAGCAACGAACAGAGACAAGCCACATAACAATCAAAAGCCTCAGGTGTACTAAGACTACAAAGTCTAGGCTAAGATATATTTTCCACTTGATATGAAGGGATTTAGCAATATCTATGTGGTCCAAGAGTAACAAGCTATGAAGCATATAAATGTTACAAAATTTCACAAACAACATTTCTGTGCATGAATTCAAATTTTTACTCTTAGTTAAGTCTATCATCACATAATAGGTTGGCCCATGGCACCAACCGCCCGTCGCGATACTACAGCTCAAGGGTCTTGTAGACTTAAATAAGACTGTCCGGGACAGCTCGATGTTAAGTATTCCTTCAGTTACGGTTCTCTTTCTATGCCTACATCAACACCGAATATTCTTGGATAGTCGTTATTCATGTCTTATTATCTCTTCACATCTGATAAGTCACAACACTCCCCATCTCCGTTTCTCTTTATAGTTTCTTCGTGCCCAGGCTCGATGAGGGTAAATTTATTTTAATTTTGTCTTCGGCCCGTCCTGGCGTCACAATAATAATAATAAAAAAAAGTACAGTACGTTTTTCTTTTCGTCTACTATTTCAGCAGGTTTGTTATAAGTATATAGTGACTTCCTTGATGGGGAGGCTATACTAGATCTCATATGGCTGAGAGATCTATCAAGAAAACTGCGTCTACTTAAGAACTTCTTTAGATTTGATATGTCTGAGAAACTTAATCATGAAAACCCTGTTTACTTGAGAAATTCTTTAGCTTTGACATGGCTGGAACTCTTATCAAGAAGACCCTGTTTACTAATGAACGTCTTTAGATTTGATATGTCTGAGAAACTTAATCATGAAAACCCTGTTTACTTGAGAACTTTAGAGTTGATATGGATGGAAAACTTGTCAAGAAGACCTCGTTTACTTGAACTTCTTTGAATTGATAAGGCTGAGAGACCTATTGAGAAAACCCCGCTTATTTGAGACCTTTTTTAGACCTCATATGGCTAAGAGACTTATCGAGATAACCTCGTTTACTAAAGAGCACCTTTAGATTTGATATGGCTGAGAAACTTATCAAGAAAAACCCCGTTTACTATAAAGCTTCCGTTGTAAACATCCATCAGATACAGTTAAACAAAACTTCCAGAGAATTCATCAGAATTACTCTTAAAAGAATCAAGATCAGTCCAAACAAAGTATAGACTTGTAACAATGCAGTCCTGATAGAGTTCCCTACCTGCTACCAAAATCAAAGTTAGCACTGCTAAAATCAGAATGAGAATGCTTAAGCAACACACTCTATTCCTTTCTTGGAAAAGACATCTTAAACCGGAGGGGGGTTGACATTTCTTGGAAAGAGGATGGCACCTGAAACATAAGAAAGAATGAGACCAGAGCACTGTCAGGACTTAATGATAATATTATTATTAATGATATTAGTCTTAATGGCTGAGGTGGCTCAGTGGTCGAACAGTCGATTCTGGAAGTGACAAACCCATGCGCACACTAAAGGCGGCATGGCAGAATTTGTACACAGACAGAGTATTATTGAGCCTCAATACAATAACAATAAAGGAAGACACTTATTTTATAAATTCTTTGTTACAAAACTTACGCTTGGGCACACATATAGTACATGGATGAATATAATCTAGAAAATATAACTATTGCCTTACTTGAACATACTATACTGTATAAACACTACAAGTACAGCATTTATGATATAAAACAAACATAGAAAGGAGCTTTGTTTGCCAAGCACTATTTCAGACAGTTATATCGACAACAGATAATTCAATTTACCTTCCAGGTAAGAAGCCTGTTGAAGGTGTTTCCAAAAGCACGTTTGTCAAGTCTTCATTGCAACATGAGATTTGCATAACATAAAAATAATTTTTTACAGTAATATTAGCAACAGATAATTTTATTTACCTTCCAGGTAAGAAGGAGGTTGAAGGTGTTTCCAAGAGCACACTTGTTAGGTCTTCATTGGACATCTTTGCTTACTTGTCTTTTGGTTTCGTATATTTGTGCACTTTATCGTTCATATAATATTACTCTATTTACATATTCTGGGAACAAACATTATTCTGGATGGGGTACTCATGATCAAGTTTCCAAAACCACGACCTGCATATAAAGCGATGAAGGTTTATAATATAGGCCAAATAATGATGACTGTTGATATACATATACAATGGCATCCCCCTTGTAAGAGACGTGGACGATCAAGAGCACACAAAATTCACCAGAAGCTAATGTATCTCCATCACTCCTCTTAGCACAGCACAGTGAATAGCACAGTAATAATATGTTATCACAAACACACATGAAGAAGTTTTGCTTTCAACAATTCCAAATATTTAAACAAAATTAGAGGACATTTCACAACAAATAAAATACGAGCCTTTCTAGTGTGTCAGTCTGGAAGCAACTAATGCACGTTTGACCCCACTGCTGGGCGTAGGGACATAAAGCCTTAATTCCCCAGTTCTACCATGTCTGCATTCACCCCTATTCGAACTGGGATTAATAATGACATAAAACAGCAAAAGATATTATTGGAATAGCATGGGCGCCACATGCAAATCGGAAAGTGGACATTAGGAAGGGCATCCAGCCTTAATCCCTTTGCTCCAACATGGCTTGTCAACCCATTCGAATGGGGAATAACTGTGATGCAAAACAATGCTATCCAAGTATTGGAATAGTATTCAAAATTGGATATGACGACAGATAACTAGAAATACACTTATTAGTGATACGTACACACCAACTGAACTCATACATCAATAGATGCGTAAACACTGACCAAATTACTTTTCACTCTCTCTAATCTACAAACTCTTAAGTTATTATCAGGTGATTGGAAATTGATAAGATATCACCTACTATAAGAAATATATGGTTCATGCTGGGGTTACCATATAATCCACCAGTTTATGGCTTGGTGCTGAGAAAATAATAAAAATGTAATCATAGTAAATACTGAAGATTTATTTAGGTTTATTGCACGGATCAAATGTCTATACTTTTCTTTGATTAATATTCAGTCCCTAACCTTAGGGAGTCTTTTATAACCATATCTATGAAAACATTCCTTAAATAATTAACTGCTGAAAATAAGTCTTAGAGAAACAAATATGAGCTTCTTCTCTGTAGTTTTATGTTTCACAATTAATTCTCATTCGAATGAAGGTGGAGACAGACAGGTTGGAGCAAAGGATTAAGGTTGGGTGCCCTTCTCTATGGCCTATGGTGGGCTCGAGCTCAGGTTTGTCACTTCCCAAGTTGAGCGCTCTAACCACTGCACTACAGCAGCCCCTAAAATGATATGTAATTCTTGCTAACTATATGCATGAGCCATTTTCCCCTTAAAAGGAAGGTGGCTGTGTCAAGGCAAAATACTCTGACTCTTTGAGAAGAGAAAATACAGAGGAGGGGATTCCCAGACCACATGTGCCGCCCCATTTAGTCAACTCTTACGACACAGAGGAAGTATTCCGACCCTGCTTGAAAGGTAAATGTAAGATCCTGTTGAAGTCTACATTACGAACAACATTACAGTTTTCTGAAGATTCAACAGAGATCCAGAGATTGGAATTCAAGGTGATGATGATGATACTGAAGTTCACCATGTTAGTTCAGTAGAATATAGAGACTTGGGCAGTGACTAACGCACGTTCAATGGCACCGCTAGGTACTTGGCTGGATATCCAGCCTTAACTCCCCATCTTAAACAAATCTGTGTCCACCCCCATTCAACTAGAGACTGATAGTGAGACATTAAACAGTGCTTTACTTTTGAACAAAAACCACTGAGGGCATCCAGCCTTAATCTCTCAACTCCTATCAGTCTGTGTCCATCCCCATTCGACTGGGGACAAATTGTGAGACAAGTGGTGATTTACTCTAGAACAAAACCTACTGTCGGCATCCAACCTTAAACCATTAGCTCCAACATGTCTGTGTCTACCCACATTCGAATGGGGAGTAATTGTCAGACATCAAATGGTGCTTTAAACTTGAACGAAAGCCTAACCACTGTGACATCCTAACCTCAAGTCAGTCCCCTTAATAAATCAGTAACAAATTCCAGGCCTATCCTGTACTGGTTATGAAATACTGTAGCTTCTTTGCAGCTCACAATTCATCAATTACCAACACGTTGAGGGTGTGAGAGTAAAACATGCCCATATACAAATTCAGGCAATGCAAAAATCCTAACGAAATAGTACAACAGGTACTGAAATGATATATTTCCACAGTTAAACTTTGACACATCTTAATGAGGTTGAAAGCACCGTTTTATGTGTAACATTTTGTCCCCCAACAAAAGGGGGTGGCAGACGCATTGGAGCTGGATGATAATTAACAATATAAATACAATTACAGCTCGTTTCCTAACTGGAATGAAATAACCCAACCTCATGCAACCTAATATATCTGTCGAAACACCTAAAAAAAAAATCCCATGAAGACTATAATGTCAATTAAAACCTCACTGGGAGTGTGGAATTACAAATTTACCTATGTTTACTTATGCTTAAAACTAACATTTATTAAACACTTAAATTTTAGATTTTTACAGTTTTTCTACGTATTAGATACACAAACTGCGCATGTCAATGTCTTATTCCTTTACATGCTTTGAAAAAATAAAACACACACACACTAGACATTTGGATCGTTGGATATAAAGATTTCTTTAATTAGTCGCTTAAACTTACAACTTCGACAAATAAATTTTTCGGAATGACAATGTAGAAAAGTTTTTGTTTCGTATATAAATCAGGTATTGTTACTTACCTACGGACAAAGAATATTGGTGTTTGTTGACACTTGACAAGTTTCAGGCTTCTTCTTCTTCCATGCGGGACACGAGGTTTGGTCAGCTGATCCTTGTAAAGAAAACAAACTATCTGTTATATACTTCCTCGACCAGTTTAGAATATAACTATTACCACGTGCTTAGGAGTAAATATTAATAACTCAAGAAGTGGGGTTTGTGGACTATATCTGTATAAATAAAAAACAAATCTCCTCACCTTATATTTTACGTTATTCAGACAGAATATTTTTGCGTATTACCTGGACTTATCTGTCTTGTAGTCAGATCGTGGGTTCGCCTTACACGGTCTGAGGTTAGAAAGGGCATTCACTCAGGGTAGCGGTCGCACTTACAAAAACCAAAGACCTTC
Source organism: Halocaridina rubra (assembly GCA_037179515.1). Lineage (NCBI taxonomy): Eukaryota > Metazoa > Arthropoda > Malacostraca > Decapoda > Atyidae > Halocaridina > Halocaridina rubra. The sequence continues at coordinate 36,635 of JAXCGZ010015203.1, read as the reverse complement.
GGAAGATGGCACCGCCCTAGCCCTTAAAAGAAAAGGGAGTCCATGACGTAAAACCGATCACATCTGTACTTATCTATCTTGCTTCCCAGATAGCACGGGCCGGGACTGTCCGTTATTAAACATTGAGTGTCTTGTCCATTATCTTAAGAACAAATAACTTCAAAAAAATAGTGTAAGGAAAACTCTCACAAGACTATCGATCACAGTTTTCAATCATTAGTACATAAATTTATAGGCGCAAAATATTTCGTTCATAGTGTTCCTTGATTCTAAGGTCCTTACCTCTAACCTTAAAGATCAAGACACTAATTGAATAACAGCTCTATGTTCACACAAGTGAAGGAACATTTTTTTTTCCAGGAACTGGCTGGACACCCTTGGGGTGGATGTCGGACCTGAAATCCACCTTAAGTAAAAAAAGTAAGAGACTTACCAATAACATTTACGAATAAAATCTACGGGAATTCACTACTGATCTATATAGATTCTATTGCCTGCCTAAGTCTCTGAGTCTAACACGAATTTGTCATATTTTCTCTTTAAAAATATACCGAAATTGCATTCACAACGTTTACAGACACCCGATTCCAGTCATTAACAGCCCTGTGCATAAAAGTACTTTTCGTTTGTGCTCCAACGCATATCTTAACAATTTTGGTGAGACCTCAAAGACTATTTTTCATTTTTTTTTTTTTTATGATTGTGACACCAGGACGGGCCAAAAACTAAAAAAAATAAAACAGCCCTCATCTGGCCTGGACACCAAGAACACATAAAATAAAGAGAAACAGAGATGGAGAGTGTACTGCCTTGTCAGATGTGAAGGGATAATAAAAGATGTGTGATGAATATCCAAGAATATTCAGTGTAGCTGTAGGGATAGAAAAAGAACCGTTACTGAAGGAAGACTTAACATCGAACTGTCATGGACAGACCTATTTAAGTTCAAAAAACCTTCAGCTGTAGCATCGCAAGGGGCGGCTGGTGCCAGGAGCCAACCTACTGAAATGTAACGATATTCTGGCGCGAGGCCTAGTAGCCGCAGCCGATTTATTCCCACCGCTTCATCTCATGGCATCCCCCCCTCCCATACACACAACAGAATATATGAAACACCGACACTTGAAGCCTTCCAGTTTATTTTCCCTAAAATTCTATAACCTTTCTCCTTTCAAAAAGTTGATCTATCTTCATCCCAGGGCATAATCCTGACATATTTCTATATTTTCATTACCTTGACTGTTCTTCCAGCCTGTCTTTTATTATTATTATTATTATTATTATTATTATTATTATTATTATTATTATTATTATTATTATTATTATTATTATTATTATTATTATTATATATTATTATTATTATTATTATTATTATTATTATTATTATTATTATTATTATTATTAATTTTCAAATATCTGCCTTGTCCTGATGTTGCTGTTTTTTTCTTCTGAAATGCTTTCTTGATGCTCGGGCCCGATGACGTCAATTTTCTTTACCCGGTGACACACTCACAAAGAAAAAAATTTCTCACTATCAAAATAATTATAACCATGAACGCTGTCATCACCATCATCATTATATCTTGAAACAGTGATATTGGCTCAATTACCTTAAACTTTACATTCATGCAGGAAAAAAAAAAGCTTAATAACTTAGAAAAAAAAGGAAAGAAAAAAATTTGTAAATTATTCATTCATTTTCTGGAATCATTAAAATTCAGCCCGCAGTCAAATTTCTCTGTCCAAACGGGGAAAGAACTATCAAGGTTCTTCAACCTTTTCCTTCCACAATTTCTGCCAGTTGATGAGCAATTAGAGAGAGAGAGAGAGAGAGAGAGAGAGAGAGAGAGAGAGAGAGAGAGAGAGAGAGAGAGAGAGAGAGAGAGAGAGAGAGAGAGAGAGAGAGAGAGAGAGAGAGAGAGAGAGAGAGAGAGAGCATAAAATTGAAAAAGAGTAAAATTACGAGTTAAAATGATGCTGTGAGGTATACAGAAAAGACACACACACACACACACACAGTGTAAGAGTAGTTGATAACTTCAGTGTAAGAGTAGTTGATAAATTTCAGTGTAAGAGTAGTTGATAATTGGAATTCGCTAAGCGAGGAGGTAGTTAATGCTATCTCAATCCATAGTTTTAAGGACAGGTATGATAAGTATCACTAAGTCTAAAAATGGAACCGATCAGGAGACGGGAAGATACGAGCTTTGGACTCTTTCCCGTAAACACAATTAGGTAATCACAATTAGGTAATCACACACACAAATGCTGATGGATTAGCTGGTAAGGCAGTAGAATTAAAAGATAGGATTCACAACAGTAAGGCAGATATAGTAGCAATTACAGAGACTAAGTTGAGTGAGGACATAAACAGTGTCACAGTTTTTCCTAAGGGCTTCAGAATACTAAGGGTCGAAAGATCTGAGAGGACTGGTGGAGGGATAGCACTGCTCATAAGTGAGAGGATTCAAGTTGAAGAAATAAACTTGGCTATAGAATGTGAGTTCAGGGAATTTCTTGTTGCTCGCATAAATACTGGGTCAGAGAGCATTATAATAACTGTTGTATACAACCCACCAAGGAACCAAAATAGGCTTGAAATTTATGAGGAAAGTCATATAGGTACGATTGAAGTCATAAACTCAGTTGTTAACATGGCGCGGGAGAAAAAATGTAGGATTTTTATTATGGGAGACTTTAATCATAAAGAGATAGATTGGATAAATCTTGACCCACACAGTGGTGAGGACTCATTTGGGGCAAGATTCCTAGATTGCGTACAAGGGAATTTCCTACACCAACATGTAATGGAACCAACAAGAGCCAGGGGTGGGGATGAGCCATCACTACTTGATCTGGTGTTCACAGATAATGTGTTGGATATTGAAAATATTGAGTATGAACCACCAATTGGAAAGAGTGACCACTGTGTGTTGTTGATGGAGTATATCATTGAAGACATTCTTCCTGAGAGTAGAGGCACTGAGGACATGAGGAGGAACTATCCGAAAGGAGATTACATCAAAATGAATGAGCTTTTTGCAGTTATTGACTGGAGAACCTTATTTTACAACAAATCTGTACAAGAAATGTATGACATCTTTTGTGAGAAATATGGGAAGATAGTAGATTGCTGCATACCTGTCACCAAAGTAGGTGTAATTCATGCCAGAGAGAAATGGTTCGATAATGGGTGTAAAAGAGCTAAGGAGTGGAGAGACAAATGCTGGAAAAGGTATAGGAGGAGAAAAAACATAAATGCCTGGCAAACCTACAAAAGAGCAAGAAATGACTACCTAAGTAAAAGGAGAGAGGCAGAGAGAGATTATGAGAGGGACATCACCAGGAAGGCTAAAGAAAATCCCAAGCTTTTCCACAGCTTTATCAGAGGAAAACTGAAGGTAAAAGAACAGGTTTTAAGGCTAAAGAGAGCGGATGGAAGCATCACTGAGATGGACGAAGAGATCTGCAAAGAATTGAACAAGGAGTTTCAGTCAGTATTTACAGTAGAAAATACCCCACCCCCTCAGATTGCAGTGATAGAAGCTCAAGGGCCGGTATTAGAGAACATCAACCTTACAGCCACAGAGGTATGCAAAGCGCTGATGGATTTAGATGTTCATAAAGCTACAGGTCCTGATGACATATCCCCTCATGTGCTTAAAAAATGCGCAAACACAATATCAGTGGCACTAAGTATCATATTTAAGGAGTCACTGGAGTCGGGGGAGATTCCAAGATGCTGGAAACAAGCAAATGTGATACCTATCTTCAAAAAGGGAAGGAGGGATACGGCTCTGAACTATAGACCAGTTTCCTTGACCAGCATAGTTTGCAAACTTATGGAGAAACTACTAAGGAAACATATCTCTCTTCACTTGGAATCCTTCAACTTTTTGTCAGTGAGGCAACATGGCTTCAGAGAAGGAAGATCAACAGTAACAAACTTATTAGAATTTTATGATGAGGTAAGCCAAATCTTACAGGAAAGAGAGGGCTGGGCAGATTGCATATTCCTAGACTTCCAGAAAGCGTTTGACACTGTTCCACATGGGAGACTTATTAGGAAGCTGCAATCAATGGCTAGAATAGGTGGAAATGTCTTGGAATGGATAAAAACTTACTTAGAAGGAAGGGAACAGAGGGTTAGAGTAAGACACTCAGTGTCTGAATGGAGAAGAGTTAGTAGTGGAGTTCCACAGGGTTCAGTTTTAGGGCCACTTTTGTTCCTTGTATATGTAAATGACCTACCAGAGTCTGTAAATTCATTCATGAATATGTTTGCAGATGATGCAAAGATTGTGAAGAAAGTAAAAAACGAGAACAATGGTAGAGAACTTCAGGAGGATCTAAATAATCTGCATGAGTGGTCAGAAAAGTGGCTAATGAAATTCAATACCTCAAAATGTAAGGTAATGAGAATGGGTACAAGTGCAAGAAGGCCCAAGCTTGACTACTCGGTGGCTGGAGTACAACTTCAAGAGACAGAAAATGAGAGAGATCTAGGAGTAAACATACTGGCAGATTTGTCTCCAGAAATACATATAAATGGCGTAGTAAGGGCAGCATATGCATTCTTATCAAATGTAAGGGTAGCCTTCAGGCACATGGACAAGGAAATGTTCAGAAATATTTATGTAACCTATGTGAGGCCAAAACTCGAATATGCAGCCCCCTTTTGGAATCCGCACTTGAAAAAGCACATAGCTAAGCTTGAAAAAGTTCAAAGACATGCCACGAAACTGGTGCCAGAAATACGCAATCTCGGTTATGATGAGAGGCTGAGGGAATTAGACTTGCCATCACTCGAAGCTAGAAGAGTAAGGGGGGATATGGTGACAGTCTTTAAATTCCTTCATGGTTATGATAGAGTGGATAGGGATCGATATTTCGATATGGCTGGCTCTAGAACTAGAGGTCATAGTTTGAAGCTTCGTAAGAAAACTTCTTCGCAGGATGTAAGGAAATACTTTTTCAGTGTAAGAGTAGTTGATAATTGGAATTGGCTAAGAGAGGAGGTAATTAATGCTATCTCAATCCATAGTTTTAAGGACAGGTATGATAAGTATCACTAAGTCTAAAAATGGAACCGATCAGGAGACAGGAAGATACGAGCTTTGGGCTCTTTCCCGTAAACACAATTAGGTAATCACAATTAGGTAATCACACACACACACACACACACACACACACACACACACACACACACACACACACACACACACAGAAGGTAGATCAATAGTAACAAACTTATTAGAATTTTATGATGAGGTAAGCCAAATCTTACAGGAAAGAGAGGGCTGGGCAGATTGCATATTCCTAGACTTCCAGAAAGCGTTTGACACTGTTCCACATGGGAGACTTATTAGGAAGCTGCAATCAATGGCTAGAATAGGTGGTAATGTTTTGGAATGGATAAAAACTTACTTAGAAGGAAGGGAACAGAGGGTTAGAGTAAGACACTCAGTGTCTGAATGGAGAAGAGTTAGTAGTGGAGTCCCACAGGGTTCAGTTTTAGGGCCACTTTTGTTCCTTGTATATGTAAATGACCTACCAGAGTCTGTAAATTCATTCATGAATATGTTTGCAGATGATGCAAAGATTGTGAAGAAAGTAAAAAACGAGAACAATGGTAGAGAACTTCAGGAGGATCTAAATAATCTGCATGAGTGGTCAGAAAAGTGGCTAATGAAATTCAATACTTCAAAATGTAAGGTAATGAGAATGGGTACAAGTGCAAGAAGGCCCAAGCTTGACTACTCGGTGGCTGGAGTACAACTTCAAGAGACAGAAAATGAGAGAGATCTAGGAGTAAACATACTGGCAGATTTGTCTCCAGAAATACATATAAATGGCATAGTAAGGGCAGCATATTCATTCTTATCAAATGTAAGGGTAGCCTTCAGGCACATGGACAAAGAAATGTTCAGAAATATTTATGTAACCTATGTGAGGCCAAAACTCGAATATGCAGCCCCCTTTTGGAATCCGCACTTGAAAAAGCACATAGCTAAGCTTGAAAAAGTTCAAAGACATGCCACGAAACTGGTGCCAGAAATACGCAATCTCAGTTATGATGAGAGGCTGAGGGAATTAGACTTACCATCACTCGAAGCTAGAAGAGTGAGGGGGGATATGGTGACAGTCTTTAAATTCCTTCATGGTTATGATAGAGTGGATAGGGATCGATATTTTGATATGGCTGGCTCTAGAACTAGAGGTCATAGTTTGAAGCTTCGTAAGAAAACTTCTTCGCAGGATGTAAGGAAATACTTTTTCAGTGTAAGAGTAGTTGATAATTGGAATTGGCTAAGAGAGGAGGTAGTTAATGCTATCTCAATCCATAGTTTTAAGGACAGGTATGATAAGTATGACTAAGTATAAAATGGAACCGATGAGGAGACGGGAAGATACGAGCTTTGGGCTCTTTCCCGTAAACACAATTAGGTAATCACAATTAGGTAATCACACACACACACACACACACACACACACACACACACACACACACACACACACACACACACACAAGATGCTGGAAACAAGCAAATGTGATACCTATCTTCAAAAAGGGAAGGAGGGATACGGCTCTGAACTATAGACCAGTTTCCTTGACCAGCATAGTTTGCAAAGTT
>JAXCGZ010015203.1:17500-22500 GCA_037179515.1 Halocaridina rubra | reverse complement strand
TTCTTAATGGACAAATAAGTGGTGATATTTTTGGTATCTTCATGTTTTTGATTATTTATTTTTATTGTCTTTGTAATTCATTGTATTGTAAAAAGAAAAAAAAATGCAATTCTTGTTTGTCAATAAACTACTACTAGTATTCAATAATTTCTATATTATCTTATTCCTAATCTTGGCATTTCCTATCTAGGTATGGTTGCTACTGAGTTCTGCAATGGTGATGAGGATTCAAGGTGATCCAGCACCTGACCCAGAAGCCGAGGCAGAAGCTGAGGCAGCCATAAAGCCCCATTATTTCCCACCTCCTTACTATTTTTATCCTTATTTCCACTACTTCAAGCCTGTTCCACTGCTCCCTTTGAAGAAAAATGGGAATAAGGGCGTAGCAAAGCATCCAGGTGGAGCCACTTCTTACATCGCTCCAACGGTGCATGGCCTAGGAAAGAGGTCTGCTGATCCAGAGGCTCTGGCGGAACCCAGTCCAGAAGCTCTTCCAGAGCCAACGGCAGATCCAGATCCAGACAGATATGGTTATCGTTATCCTTATGGTTATGGGTATCCTTACGGTTACCGATACCGCTACGGGTATGGGTATTACGGATATCCTTATAGACGATACTACGGCCTCTCTCATAGACATAAGCGATCCGCCGATCCAGAGGCTGATCCAGAAGCAGAACCACAGTATGGGTATCGCTACGGTTATCGCTATCCCTATCGCTACAGAGGTTATTATCGCGGATATAGGGGGTATCCTTATCGCTATGGATATTACTGGTAATGGTATTGCTTGGGTAGGTTTATCTGTGAAGTCTTTGCAGCCATTATGACAGAATTCTAGGAGATACATTCTAATAGAGAGCAAGTGTCCACTGGGAGAAACTCAGACAGATCACTGATATATAGCCTAAAGAACCTGGAATTTTCGATGATGAAATGGATGGAATATTTGTCTAAAGACAGCTATCTGATATAACTTAACTTCTAAAAAACAAAATGATATTATTTTTAATCTTAAAAATGGGATGAAGTTAATGCATTTGAGATCTGAAATATGTCAACTTTCAGTCCATTTCTCTTCTAGCTTTCAAAAAAGATCTCAGGACCTATAGAAGGGCAACAATCTAATCCCTCATTTTTACTCTGAAAAGATTTTATCCCTCAAACTAAGAGAACTAATTTTTCTTGAAAACTTCATTCTTTCTCAGCCTCTCTAAAGAGATTTCCTACCAATCAAGCCTCTAACCTCTAAGAAAATAGGAAAGTCCTTGAACTTATGGTGTCTGTTAGTCCAGTCTTGCTCACGCTGGTTTTTGCAGACACTGAACATCTGCTACTGCTCAATTTATTCCTTCTCTCGTACAACATTTGGGCTTTAGATTAAAATTAAGGAAGTATTTACAAATAAAAAAAAATACCGAAAATAATATGAATAAATATTTTGCATTTTTAAACTTTTTTTTTATTATAATTTCCCACAGTTGTTTAAATAAATAACCGGATGGTTAGGGTTGAGTTTAGTCATTTTTAAGCAGTGTTTAGAATCCAAGAAACCAAAATAAACATTCATATTTTTTTGGACATAAAACATATAATGCACAGTCTTATGTGTCAAAATTAGCACCCAATCGAATGGGGTTGGAGACAAACAGACTGGAGCTGGGGGATTAAGGCTGGAAAACGCTTGTAATTCAAAAACAAAAAAAGTTTTATTATTAGCTGCTAGGTAAGGACAAAGAAATGATACAAAAAATAAATAAAGAAGATTAATAAAAATATAAAATTTTATAAAGAAAAATATTAAAATCATAATTATATTAAAGAAAACATATAAATGAAGCAGCAAAAAATAATATGGCTTTAAAAATAAACAGAATGAAAGTACAGTATATAGGTAAGTACTTACAATGAATTCATTATATAAATAAACACAGCAGTACACGTGCCAGCAAATAATCATAATCAAATAAACAGCCAAAACACAGACGTAAATATGAATAAAATTAATTAAAATTAAATGAGTCCAGTAACGAAATTCCATCAGTCAGAGGGGCCATGGGTAATAAAGGTTGCAAACCCCTGCCAACGACTGCGACTCACCAATTTAATGTTGAATAATTGGGTGTTTTTACCTATGTTCTCCAACGCTTGCGGAAATAAATGTGGTTATTAGTGTAGAATTTGGTAGGGAAAAATAGAGGTACACTTTATATCATTTCCATGACTTTAAGAGATTCCATTAAATGTTGTATAAAAATAATGATAATAATAATAATAATAATAATAATAATAATAATAATAATAATAATAATAACAATAATAATAATAATAATGATAATGATGATGATGATGATGATAATAATAATAATAATAATGATAATGATGATGATGATAATAATAATAATAATAATAATAATAATAATAATAATAATAATAATATAATAATAATAATAATAATAATAATAATAATAATAATAATAATAATAATAATAATAATAATAATAATAATACGGTTTTTTTGAGTAATCTTAGAATACTCAAAATTTGAAAGGGAGGACAATGATATATTGACACAATTCATTTTGGCCTTCAGTCACTAGCTGGTGAAGTAGTGCGTCAACAAGACAGCTAATAAGTTGAATGAAGTGCCCGGGCCCTTATTGAAGGGGGCATTTTTTTTTTGGTCTGTCCCGGTGTCACTAAAAAAAAAAAAAAAAAAAAAAAAGTGCCAGCAAGTTCTGATCAAGAGGTCAGAAACCTCAAAACTTTTGACCCAGTAACCCCAGGTCATTACCAACAAGCACTTGAAACAGCTCCCCCCAAAAATAAAATTGTGTCTGGGACACTGGAGGGGGGTATAGACCCCCGTATCAGAATTTTCTATTCAAGACTTTACGATGTCATGACCGAAGATAAAACTAGAACAAAAACACATCTTCATTGCATTACTGCGTGGCCGAATTACTGTTTTCCTTTTCAAACTCTTGACTGCTTTGCCTCTGTAGAACAAGGTCAAACAGTAGACTAAAAAATGTAAAGTATCAAGACTTTGAGGCTGTGGCTCTTGAAAGCAGAGTTAGTTGACTGTACAAGCTTAATAAAAAAAAAGTAGTAGTAGTAGTAGTAGTAGTAGTAGTAGTAGTAGTAGCTAATTCAACAACATAAGTAATAATAATAACAAATGCATTAATAATATGGGATGAAATTATCACCCTAGAACCGCTGATTACCTCTGAAACCAGTTTAATATGGAAGGCTTGTGATATATATTTTAAAACTCGCAAAACCTTATTTCGAACCCATTTATAACCTTCAATTAAGCAAGAATTACTCAGACATGATAAATTTCAGTTCATGGAAAAAGAAAGCAAAAATAAAAAGATAAAATTAAAAGGGGGAAAAAATTAGTTATTATTGTATCGAAGTGTGGCGCGCATTATCAATAGAGTATTTCAACGTGCGACAGTGACGACCGTTTTCTATGATAAACGTTTCTCGTCGTTTTCTTTTCGACAGTGATGACTGTTTCCATTACAAATGTTTTTCACCGTTTTCTTTTCGACAGTGATAACTGTTTCCGTTTTCTTTAAATGATGAGTTTATCGTCAACATTAGCATTATATACTTTTTTCTCCATCTCTCTCTTAATTAAACACTTCAAACATCATGAAAGGCAACTTTATATAAAAAAAAAAATGTTTGGATCATGAAATACAGCTTTATAAAAAATAAAGTTTGGATTTTATGGAAACATATATCGATTATTTCATCATTAGAAAACCGAATATTCTTAACTGATTTCCTCCATTTTGGATATATATATATATATATATATATATATATATATATATATATATATATATATATATATATATATATATATATATATATATATATATATATATATATATATATATATATATATATATTTTTTTTTAGAAGATTAAAATCTGTGCATAGTTGTGGTCACTTCTGATTCGTCTCTCTCTCTCTCTCTCTCTCTCTCTCTCTCTCTCTCTCTCTCTCTCTCTCTCTCTCTCTCTCTCTCTCTCTCTCTCTCTCTCTCGTTATTTTAATAGAGTTTACTCTTGGCCAGCTCACAAGAAAATATTATGTGTTCATTTGAAAATATGTAACCATGTCAACAGAGTATTTTTACACTTACGAAGCAGTAGCGAAACAACGGGGGGGGGGGTCATATACCCCCAAAGAAGATTTGTGCCCCCAATTACCCCCCCATCGGCAAAGACATGTACAATCCCCCTCTTTCTCCAAATGAACACGTGTCAATTTATTTCTTTTTTTTTTGCAACAAATAAAATGAAACAAGGATTTTGATATAGACAAAGACAACTGAGAACTTAATTGCTCATTTGCTTAAATTATTTTGTCTTTCTTAATGTATGTTTTAAAAGAACAGTTTTTTGAGTAGTGGAGTAAAAGCCATTATTAAAATTTAGCATTTTTTCCGTGTTCATTCATAATATACGCCTAGGCTTGCACACCTCAGCAAATTTATCAAGTTATCCTTCCTAATTTGGCCACGCAATGCGATCGAACCAACGTTAGTTGCCTCCCGAATCGTGCACTCTACCACTGAATGCCGCGGCTACGAGAAAATAATTAATAGTTAATAATGCAATTCAAGCCTCAAGGGAAGACGAGGAAGAACGCTAATTATGTCATTAAACACTAAACGATCGACATATGTTACTAATTACTATTTAGTTGTGTGTTAATGAGAAACTGCTTAAAGTTTCATGCTAATGGCATCAAAGAAAGAACAGATAAATAAATAAGTAAATAAATAAATAAATAAATAAACAGGTAGAGTGACAGCACTCTACCTTGCCTAAGGCCGGAAAGTAACCTAAATAATAGAGATAAAAGTACAGTTGTAATTAAGAATATATATTAAAAATGTGACTTTGCATTCTAGCGCACACGCTGCTACTACTACTACTACTACTACTACTACTACTACTACTACTACTACTACT
>JAXCGZ010015203.1:0-12500 GCA_037179515.1 Halocaridina rubra | reverse complement strand
GAGAGGAGAGAGAGAGAGAGAGAGAGAGAGAGAGAGAGAGAGAGAGAGGAGAGAGAGAGAGAGAGAGAGAGAGAGAGAGAGAGAGAGAGAGAAGAGAGAGAGAGAGAGAGAGAGAGAGAGAGAGAGAGAGAGATCAGTCAGAGTATAAAAGAAAAGGAAAGGACAGAAATATTAATATAATCCTTAAAAAAAGTAATACATTAATTAATAATAATAAAACAGCAAAAAAATAAACAAAATATAATAATAATAATAATAATAATAATAATAATAATAATAATAATAATAATAATAATAATATAATAACTAAAATGGAGACAATCACCCCGTCATACATCTCAACTTCTACAGAATCCTGTTCACATTTCCGAACTCAACCACAGACAATCTACAAATCCATATATAGGAACGGATACATTTTGTTCTAGGTAAATCATCGGCTCTCTCTGCCTGATCTATATCATTATTTCATTCTCCTTCTCTCTCCATACATCCGCCAGGAGTTCCAAACTTCAAAGTGTTGGTTTGTGGTTACCAAGCCACGAAAGGGTTGGGCTTGAGGAGGGCACAGAGGGCGTGTCCTTTGGGATATGGGGAGACTCTAGGGATGGTTCCAGGGCAGTGCGTCCCTCAGGTAGGGGCTGCAAGTAACCAATCTTTTGGAAGGATCCTAGCCAGGGTAAAGAGGCTCTAAAGGCAAGAGTCATTAGACTCATGGAAAGGACTGTGCTAGAGACTTGGGGACTCCCCTTCTCCTCCTCCTAGTAAAGAGCTCTTTGCAGAAGCCTCCCCAAAAAGGACCGCCCCTAGAGAAGACCCCGTCACGCCTTCCCACAATCCGAAGACTTCCTGGATCTTCCAATATATAAGTGGCAGAGTGGAGGTTGATTGTGAGCGAATCAACTCAGGCCATCGACTGTGAGCACAACTTCTTAAGGCTTGATAGAGAGCAGAGGCTGAGAAAAAAATCAGCCATGAAGATAGCAGTATGTATTTCAAGTACCTATTTTTTTTTGTTTAATAGCTCATAAACTGAAACTTTATGCAGTATATATTTCAAGTACCTATTATTTTTTAAAAGCTCATAAACTGAAACTTTATGACTGGTTTCATATAAAATTTTTAATGTGTTCATTACGCCTGCTATACACTTCGTAATTAAACAAATATCTTGTTTGCTGATAAATCTTATTCATTTTTCGTTAGACGATTTAATTGCAACGTAAACAAAGACAGTAAGTAACTATCAGTGTAGAATATACAAGTTTTATTTTCAATAGCCTTTAGTCTAAAAAAAAAAAAATATCCATACGATGGCATAAGTTTATTTTTTTTTTTTCATTCGTAACGAAAGACCGCAATTTAGAGACTGGATTTTGTGTCTTGAACAATACCAGAATGATAAATACATTTATTGCTTTTAGGACTTAGTCTCTGTCTTTAGTGAAATATATATATATATATATATATATATATATATATATATATATATATATTATATATATATATATATATATATATATATATATATATATATATGTATATATATATATATATATATATATATATATATATATATATATATATATATATATATATATGATAAATGCAACAGACACATAAAAATACACAAAGACATTCTTCTATCAATGGTAATGGTGATATTCATGAAAAAAAAATACTTTTACATCCACCACCACCACAAACAACAACAACAAAAACAACACAGACAACAACAGCAACAAAAATAACAACAACGACAACAACAAAAACAAAAACAACAATGACAACAACAGCAACAAACAACAAAAGCGTGGCATGCCATGAAATGAATTCACTGCATAACAGTCCATCCATTGAACAATATTTGCAATTTAAATTGCAATAGGTAGTCAATCCTTCCTGCAACATGGGGTCTGCCAGCGCCACTTGCAAAGGATTTAACTAGCGAAGCCTGTCATAGCGCATGTTGGCTATATAAATATATACATATTTTTAGAAAATATATATATTTTACCCTGAAGGGTGCTTGAAAAAAGGTTAACTGTAACTATGCATATATATATATATATATATATATATATATATATATATATATATATATATATATATATATATATATATATATACACACACACACACACACACACACACACACCACACACACACACACACACACACACACGCATACATATTTATTTTAAAAGCTTTGGTTTTCATAAAATCGTGTTTGTCTTCGTAAGAGTAATCATTTTTCCGATTTTTTAACATTGACGAGTATTGGGAAGAGATAAAATCTATTTTAATTTAAAAAATATATATAAATAATTATATCAAGAAAAGAAAATTTTGTTCAAAGACTTATATAATAAGGAAACAATAATATATATATTTTTTTATTCAAAGTCATACAAATATAAGTGTGAAGATTTTTTTCTTAAATTAAAAAAAAAAAAAAAAATATAAAAAAAATCTGTATTTCTAAATTCCTTTACGTCTAAAATTATTTTTTTTCCCATAATAGAAATGACAATTTTTCTTTTTCTTTTATTTTTCTCTATATTTCCAAAGTAGTAATAAAGCTAAATTGTTTCCAAGGGCTTTAATAAATCTTATACAACATAAAGTTATAGACTGTCTCTAAGCTTTCTTTGTGAAACTTTCATTTGCTAATATTACTATTGCTAAGTTTCAAATAAACATTATTTATACAAAAATCACACACACAAATATATAAATAAATCATCATTACTTCAATATCCATTTTGTATTCAAATAATATTAATAATTATATTAACCCTATAAATAATAAAAAGCATCAATGATGACCTGAGGTTTAAAGGTTTGTTGGGTGATGAGGTATGGGACAGAAACATATGGAGAACACTGGCCAGAAACATCGACTCCACATAAAAGTAGGAAAAGATGTAGACGAAGAAGAATAAATAATAATAAAAAAAAAAATTTTTCTTGTCCACAGGTAACCGTCTTGCTTTGCGCCCTCGCGGCCATAATGGTCAACTGTGATCCCGATCCAAGCTACTATCCGCGGTACTATCGTTACCATCCTTATCGCTACCACTACCCTTACTACCCCTACTATCGCTATCACCCCTATCCCAACTACCACCCCCACATCAAGCCCCTGAAGGGGGAGGGTGTTGCTAAGCATCCTGGTGGCGCCACATCCTACGTGAGTGATCAAGTCTTTGGCGCCAGAGGAAAGAGATCAGCTGATCCTGAACCGGAGCCTCAACCCGAGGCTTTGGCTGACCCCGAACCAGTGCCAGAAGCTAGCGCCGATCCAGCTCGGCCTTACGGATACTATCCATACCGTTTCGGTTACTATCCTTACAGATACCGTGGATACCACGCCTACGGATACCATCTTCCTCACAGCTATGCCCACGTTTCCGTACATCACCAATACAAGAGGTCGGCCGATCCGGAGGCCAGTGCCCAGCCGGAACCGGAACCAGAAGCAGAGGCAGAGCCCAGCTATTACAGATACGGATACCCAAGATATTACGGTTACAGAAGCTATTATCCTTACCGCTACCGCCATTATTGGTAACTGCAAAATATGATTCCAAAAAATGGCATTATTTTTCCATCTATGATTGCCATATTTGATAGTCCAGTCTCTTCGCTCACAGAACTGGTTTTTCAGATATCGGCATGAAATTAATAAACTTCATTAACTGCTTTCTCTCTCAGTCTCTATGCTTACGTTTGGACATTGTTGTAAAAAAAAATTAATATGAATAAAAATCCTAACATCAAAATTGTCTTTCAAATTTCTTTGATTTTCTTTTTAATATGTTTAAGAGTGTTAATCATAGTTTTTTTATGATGTTATAATCATAAATAATTATTTCATTGCCATTACAAATCAACTCAAATTTTTCATTTTTCATTTTTTTTACTTCGAAGTGCAAATTGTAATCTCTAAAAAAATATAAGTGTGAAAAAACAAGCAAGAATTTCAAAGCAATATTTAAAATGCTTGAAAAACACAGAGAATGTAGAATCAAAACCATAAAAATATTTTTCAATTTCCAAAAATTGGAATTTCATCTTTTAAGCATCGGTAATCCTGTCCTCGTCTCTATTCATGAAGTTCTGAACGACATACAAACATTGGCTTTGGTGCCTGGGTATGAAGTGCCCACGTGTATGTATGTATGAATGTATATATGTATGTATGTATGTATGTATATATATATATATATATATATATATATATATATATATATATATATATATATATATATATATATATATATATATATATATATATATATATATATATATATATATATATATATATATATATATATATATATATATATATATAAATGAATCACTTTTACCCCAACCGGGACTTTAACCAGGGACTTACAATTATAGATCAGTCCACATTTTGAAGGGTTCAAATATAAACAGCAGATGCTCAAAATTTTCACTCTCCACCGGGCCTCATCAGGAGCTTTATTTTTTTTTTTATAAAGCCCCTAATGACACCCGGTGGAGAGCGAAATTTTGAGCATCTGCTGTGTATATTTGAACCTTTCAATGTGTGGCTCTCTCTCTCTCTCTCTCTCTCTCTCTCTCTCTCTCTCTCTCTCTCTCTCTCTCTCTCTCTCTCTCTCTCTCTCTCTCTCTCTCTCTCTCTCTTTCCATTTATTTCTTGTTTACTTTTATATTTTATTCTCTAATGCCGTTTCTCAGGCTTTTTTTTTTTTTGTCCTGGAAGTGGACTATTGTCATACTTAGGGGAACACCACAAGTATTTATTTATTTATTTTTAACATTTCGTATGTTGTACAGAAGATACAGAAGAAGTATAATAATAATAATAATAATAATAATAATAATAATAATAATAATAATAATAATAATAATAATAATAATAAGAGAAGAAGAAGAAGAAGAAGAAGAAGAAGAAGAAGAAGAAGAAGAAGAAGAAGAAAATAAAAATATAAAAATAAAATGAAGAAAAAGAAGAAGAGAAGGAAGAAGAAAAAAAACTTCATATAAATGTTAATATACCAGAGGAAAAATGCGATAAAATTTAATAAATATTAATGTATACAAAGCCATTATCTCAGTTACATTATTTCTCGACAAAGCAAAATAAAATCTCAGAGGCTGTGGTGGTCGTGACCCAGCCACTGGGTTAAGCAGGCCAGCTTAACTCAATGCCGGTCCCAAGCCCGGATTAATGGGGAGGGTTTCCAGGATAGTCCTAGCAAGACACTGGAAGAAAACCTCTTTGCTCAAGCAACGCATAACTGAGCTTATGGTCAGCCGACTGACAGATAGACAACTATCTACTCAGGCGTATGGTGAGAAAAAAAAAATTATACTTATTTTATGGTGGCGTCCGCGACTCTGAGGCGGCAAGACGAGGGTTCGCGCCCCGTCACGGACTGAGGTTACTAAGGGCATACATTCAGGGTAACGATTACATCTGCCAAAACAAGTCCTTCGCAGGAAGGCAACCGTCCTAGCCCTTAGTAGAAAAGGGAGTTCGTGACGTAAAAACCGAATCAATAACTTAGAAGTAAAATGTACGCATTCGTTTCTCTCTCTCTCTCTCTCTCTCTCTCTCTCTCTCTCTCTCTCTCTCTCTCTCTCTCTCTCTCTCTCTCTCTCTCTCTCTCTCTCTCTCTCTCTCAGAGTCCTTCCCGAGAGGAACTCTTCTGCTCTTTTTATAAACTTCCTAAATGACACTCCGTGAGAGAGAGAGAGAGAGAGAGAGAGAGAGAGAGAGAGAGAGAGAGAGAGAGAGAGAGAGAGAGAGAGAGAGAGAGAGAGAGAGAGAGAGAGAGAGAGAGAGAGAGAGAGATAAGAAACGTCATTATGTCGCCATACCCAGTGCGTACGCTTGAACGAGTTTTTGCGTATGTGTTCACCTACGCAATGCACGCAATTGTATGTAATTAAATGGAAGTAAACAAATTAACAACGAGCTGCGCATTGCATGACATGGCAATTCTTTACAATGAGTATTTAGTGTATGTATTTATCTATTTAATTGTTTAATTTACTAATTAAAATAATTATTTAACGTCTATTTATTTACCCATTTATCCGTTTATGCATACATGTAGTCACCGTGGCTCAAGCGGTAACGTCCGCGACTTTGAGGGTTCAGGTTGAGGGTTCGAGCCCCGTCAAGGTCTGAGGTTAGCAAGGGCATGCACTCAGGGTAACGATTACATCAGCCAAAACAAGTCCTCCGCAAGAAGGCAAACGTCCTAGTCCTTACTTGAAAAGGGAGTCCGTGACGTAAAACCGGAACACATATTTGTTTATTTATTAGTTTTTCGTATATTTTAATACATGTTAATTTTAACATAATATAAGCACTAAAAGGGCTGAAAATAAACTGGATTTTATACATATCATCGTCAAAATAAAATAACAAAATAGAGCATTCACTCAGGGTAACGATTTCGTAGTGCCAAAACCTAAGTCCTAGCCCTTAATAGAAAAAAAAGAGTCTGTGAATTCTGTACATATTTTCGTCAAAATTAAATAAAGACATTCACTCAGGGCAGCGGTCACACATTGCCAAAATCAAAGTCCTAACCCTTCATAGAAAAAAAGTTCGTGACGTAAAACCGGATCATCATTGTCGATATTGTATTATCCAGCATTAAACAAAATAAAATTCTTATATATGTTTAAGTTGTGTATGCATAAGAGATTAGCGGAAATACTAGTATGCGCCAAAAAATAATATAAACTTCAGAGGAGAAATTAATGTATATTTTTACTGAACATTTTACAAAGTTATTAAAAGCTTTATACTACATTATAATACATAACTATAATACATAATTCCCCCTGAAGGAGGGGGCAAGATGACTTCCTCCGTGTTCCTGTGCGTGCCGTAAAACTCGGCTAGATGGTCCGGAGCGAGGGGATTGGGAATTTCCGCTTCAATATTTTCTTACCGCATATAGTCAACGTATATTGCTTTGACTCCGCCACACCCCCTTATAAGGGGGGATATGGCTCTTGCACATATAGAGATAGATAATACATAATATAATAAATAAGAGTAGTCACTGTGGCTCAAGCGGTACCGTCTGCGACTTTGAGGCGTCAGGTCGAGGGTTCACGCCCCGTCACGGTCTGAGGTTAGCAAGGGCATGCACTCAGGGTAACGATTGCATCTGCCAAAACAAGTCTTTCGCAAGAAGGCAACCGTCCTAGCCCTTAGTAGAAAAGGGAGTCTGTGACGTAAAACCGGAACAAACAATATAGTATATAATAATAATCAACAATTCACTGGAAGCTGAAACAAAGCCAATATATAAAGCTTTTTTGGGGGAATATTACGCGATTGGTATTGTGGTGGTGTGTCACGGCCGCCGTGGCCTGGTGGTAGTTCACGCGACTTTACTTCGTCAGTTCGTCGGTTCGAAACCCACCATAGTCTAAGAGATTAGAAAGGGCATTCACTCAGGGTAGCAATCACACTGCCAAAAGCAAATTCCTTCCTATGAAAGCACTCTCCTAGGTGCTTATAAAACTAACTTGAGAGAGAGAGAGAGAGAGAGAGAGAGAGAGAGAGAGAGAGAGAGAGAGAGAGAGAGAGAGAGAGAGAGAGAGTACTACTACTACCAATAATAATAATAATAATAATAATAATAATAATAATAATAATAACAATAATAATAATAATAATAATAATAATAATAATAATAATAATAATAATAATAATAATAATAATAATAATAATAATAATAATAATAATAATAGTAATAATAATAACAGCAACAACAACAACAACAACAACAACAACAACAATAATAAAAATAATAATAATAATAATAATAATAATAATAATAATAATAATTACTACTACTACTACTACTACTACTACTAATAATAATAATAATAATAATAATAATAAATAATAATAATAATAATAATAATAATAATATTAACACCACCAACTGACCACCAGATGGAATTGCAGCAAAGACAAGAAGCTCCATTAACACGTTCATTAACCCATTAAATATTCCCATTGCATCAACCCTGTCCCCATTACCAAGCTATTAAGGGAAAAACTATCATATATAAGTATATGATGCAGTATTTGTTTCCCTTAAAAACGAGTTTTATTTGAGGTATTAACCCTGAGAACTGAAAGTTTCTGAAATATCTGAAAACTGTGTAAGAACTTCTACGATTTGTTTTAATTACGCACACACACACACACACCGTGCAGTGACACCGATAAAAAGTCCAGAGCATAATAAGAATTGATAGATTAGCCGCCATTTTAGCCAAATTTCATACAGTTCAGTTCAGTTCCGGTTTTACGTCACGGACTCCCTTTTCAACCAACGGCTAGAACGGTTGCTTTCTTGCGAAAGACTTATTTTGGCAGATGTAATCGTTACCCTGAGTGCATGCCCTTGCTAACCTCAGACCAAATTCCATACAATGAATATTAAATCATCCTTACATTACGTAGCGGTAGATAAACTCTAAATAAAAAAAGGGGGTGAATATTGCCAGTGTGTCCTGACCCTAAACAACTTGCCAAACAACACAAATGAAAGCAAACAAGCGAATAAGTGAGGAACTCTCAGCGTGGTTTGGGCGTGCAAACCCTACTCAAACTTTTACCTTTTCAATGAATACTTTTTACCTCGTGGGGACGAAATTCCATCGTGTCTTGGACAAAACCGTCATTATGAAAAAGGTGAGAAAAACAGCCACCCCTTACTTCACCTTAACTCTGTGAGAATTTGCTAACGACGTGAAGGTCGTTTAGAATATATATATTCCTGGTGATTGCAATTCATCTTCAGTGACTTCTGCAGTCTTCCAACATCAAGTGAGCGGTGCAAACAGCAGTCTGAAAAGGAACCAAGATGCTGAAGGTGAGAAAAAGTTAATTGTTGATTTTTTTTATTATTACTGTGACACCAGGACAGGCCAAAAATAAAATTAAAATAAATTTACCCTCATCGAGCCTGGTCAGCAAGAAAATATCAAGAGAAACGGAGGTGGAGAGTATTGTGACTTGTCAGATGTGAAGAGATAATAAGACATGTGTAATGAATATCTAAGAATATTTGGTGTTGATGTAGGCATAGAAATAGAACCGTAACTGAAGGAAGACTTAACATCGAACTGTCCAGGACAGTCTTATTTAAGTCTACAAGATCCTTCACCTTGGCACTGATAATGAAATTTCTAGTTAGGACATGATGATGCTGAACGAGGGGAGATGAATGGTTAGGGGGAAATGATGCTGCAGGCGGGGAGATAAATAATCATGGGGTAAAGATGATGAAAATGAAAAGAATGACAGGTGGAGTGTAATGATGCTGCAGGTGGGGAGATAAATAATTATGAGGTAAAGATGATGAAGGTGAAAAGAATGACAGGTAGTGTAATGATGCTGCAGGTGGGGAGATAAATAATTATGAGGTAAAATGATGAAGGTGAAAAGAATGACAGGTAGAGTGTAATGATGCTGCAAGTGGGGAGATAAATAATCATGGGGTAAAGATGATGAAGGGAAAAAGAATGACAGGTAGAGTGTAATGATGCTCCAGATGGGGAGATAAATAATCATGGGGTAAAGATGATGAGGGTGAAAAGAGTGATGGGTAAAGTGTAATGATGCTGCAGGTGGGGAGATAAATAATTATGAGGTAAAAATGATGAAGGTGAAAAGAATGACAGGTGGAGTGTAATGATGCTGCAGGTGGGGAGATAAATAATCAAGGGGTAAAGATGATGAAGGTGAAAGAAAATGACAGGTAGTGTAATGATGCTGCAGGTTTTAGATAAATAATCATGGGGTAAAGATGATGAAGGTGAAAAGAATGATGGGTAAAGTGTAATGATGCTGCAGGTGGGGAGATAAATAATCATGGGGTAAAATGATGAAAGTGAAAAGAATGACAGGTAACGTAATGATGCTGCAGTGGGGAGATAAATAATTATGAGGTAAAATGATGAAAGTGAAAAGAATGACAGGTAGAGTGTAATGATGCTGCAAGTGGGGAGTTAAATAATTAAGGGGTAATGATGAAAAAGATGAGAAAAAAAATCACAGGTGGAGTGTAATGATGCTGCAGGTGCAGAGATTAATAATTAGGGGGTAATGATGCAAAAGATGAGAAAAAAAACACAGGTGGAGTGTAATGATGCTGCAGGTGAGGAAACAAATAACGGGTAATAATACAGGTGAGAAAAATCACAGGTGAAGGGTAATGATGCCTAAGGTCAGGAAAATAACAGTTTTGAGGTACTGATGCTGAAACTGAGGTGTTCCTGATACTGAAAGTATTGAGAGTGATAATGAAACTTATGATGAAGCAGGGAAAATGAATATTAATGCGCACTGCTGCTGAATATGAGAAAGAAATTTTAGCCAAGGGGTTCTGGCCCTGAAGGTGATAAAAGTAACTGGCACTAGTTCTAATGGTTCTGAAGGTGATAAGAGTAAATGGCACTAGTTCTGATGGTTCTGAAGGTGATAAGAGTATATGGCACTGGTTCTAATGGTTCTGAAGGTGATAAGAGTATATGGCACTGGTTCTAATGGTTCTGAAAGTGATTAATATGATATTTTTTGGGTGTTAGTGCTGAAGAGGAGAAGAATAACAGACAGAGAATACAGTTGATGAAGGCGAAGAAAAATAATAATTAATCTACTGATGATGCTAGTGTGGGAGAAGAAAACTCAGAGCCACTGACGTAAAAGAAGAGAATAATAATAACTGAGTAGTGATGCTGATAGCGAAGAGAAAAATCGACCCCACATAAAAGTGGGAAAAGATGTAGACGAAGAAGAAGATGCTGATAGCGAAGAGAACGATAATTAAATGATAGTTAAGTGACTGATATAACAATTGAACCGCTAAAAGACAACGAAAAGGAATGATATATAATAATTATGCAGTCACGAATGTTTAAGGAAAAATTGTAGTAATTTATATCTAGACCAGAGAATGCAAATGATAAGAGAATCTGCTATAATCTACTATCACTACAATAAGAAGAAGAACAACAACAACAGCAACAACAACTATAATAATAATAATAATAATAATAATAATAATAATAATAATAATAATAATAATAATAGTAATAATAATAATAATAATAATAATAATAATAATAATAATAATAATAATAATAATAATAATAATAATAATAAGGGAGTTAATGTGAAACTTTTATGATTGCTTAAAATCTAAGAACAGAACAGATTATATATTATTACAGCACATATGTATAAATCAGTAACTATATTAATATCTTTTTTTTTTTTTCTTACTGTCAAACAGGTTGTTATTTTGCTGGGTATGGCAGTGGCGTTGTGCTGTGCCCAAAAGGAGAACCAAAACAAAATGGTGACAGAGACTCCGGCATTGTTGTCCCCACATACTTCTATCAAAGTACCTTCCATTCTAAGGGAACTGCCTAAACCATTCATACCAGGAGAGTTCCCTTACCATTACTACCCTTACAAATACCATCCTCACTATCCATACCATTACCAACACTACAGAAACCATCCCAACCGCGAAGATGGCTCTGGAGTAGCTCTCCATCCTGGGGGTGCCACTTCTTTTGTCTATCCTCAGACCCATGGGGTTGGTAAGCGCTCTGCCGATCCTGAAGCAGACCCAGGGCATACCTACAGCTACATCTCCAACAGCTATCACCCCTACCATCGTCTCGGATTCTACAGATACCCATACAGTCCCTTAGGATATCGCTTCTTGAGGAAGACAGCTGAGGGAGACCTGGAAGCTAGTGGGAGCAGGGTATCGAAGTCTCTCTCGCGCCAACCAGGACACGGTGTAGTTTATGCCAGTTCTCCAGAATTCTACAACCATCCGCTTGGAAGTTTCCATGGCTACAGTTATAGTTGGTGATCATTCTATGGTTAAATCTGGATTG
Organism: Halocaridina rubra; assembly: GCA_037179515.1. NCBI lineage: Eukaryota > Metazoa > Arthropoda > Malacostraca > Decapoda > Atyidae > Halocaridina > Halocaridina rubra. The sequence goes on along the minus strand of JAXCGZ010015203.1, from coordinate 545 downwards.
ACGGAGAATTAGTCACTGCTCCGTTAGCCATAAATGCCAGCTTTGTCAATTAATAATTTGTTTTTGCATCGCTTGCAAGTGAAAATATATATATATATCGTGTGTTCAGGGTCGATAGGCCAGTTCGCTCACGCTGGTTTTTGGACCTTCTGAAAAGTTTTCTCTCTTTTTATCTCTTTTCATCGTATTCTGGAATATGTTATGATTATAATTATGTTAATAAATGGATCCAATGTATTGATTTGCCTTTTTTCAACCTCTGTAAATATTTTATTTTATATTTAAATTTAAATAATTAAACGAAACCTTAAAAAAGCAGACAAATTTAGTCCAAATTCTGACAGTTCATGCAGGGTCCCCGAAAATAATAATAATGATAATAATAATAACAATGATAATAATAATAATAATAATAATAATGTCGTATGACTTCCGTCATGCTGAAGCCAGCCCGTCATGCTGAAGCCAGAATCTGAAACTTGTAACACATCTTGAGGGGTAACGGTTAGTCGAGGCCACGGATATTCTATTACATGCCCTCACTT
>JAXCGZ010015202.1:140000-145659 GCA_037179515.1 Halocaridina rubra | reverse complement strand
TACCAATAAGATGATACAGAATATATATATATATATATATATATTATATATATATATATATATATATATATATATATATATATATATATATATATATATATATATATATATATATATACACACTGCTTGTATCATATTATTAGTGTTGCTACCGTGGCAAACTGGTAGCGTCTGCGACTCTGAGGCGGCAGGTCGCGGGTTCGCGCCCCGTCACGGACTGAGGTTAGTAAGGGCATTCACTCAGGGTAACGATTACATCTGCCAAAACAAGTCCTTCGTAAGAAGGCAACCGTCCTAGCCCTTAGTAGAAAAGGGAGTTCGTGACGTAAAACCGAATCCTATCCATGTGTATATATATATATATATATATATATATATATATATATATATATATATATATATATATATATATATATATATAAGATAACTAGTAATACCAATAAGATGATTCAAAAATAAAAAAAAGGTATGAATTTCTTGCGTAAAATATATTCATACTGCTGTATATTCAAAAGCACAACTGAAATTGTATAAAAAAATCTCTTGAAAATTTAATTTAATTAATTTCAACATCAAACGTCCATTACCGTTTTCCTCTGTACAACTCTAAAAGGAACTACAGCAAATACTTCAGAATTATCTTAAATGTATTTTTTTTTTACTTTTTTCTTTCATTCCAGCTATCATCATTGCAACGTTCAAAAACAGCTTCGTCGATTCAACCGGAACCTTAAACTTTGTATCTTATATTCATGAGCTACTTTTCTCTTTGGAAAAAAAAATTCCAGGACGTTTCAGCATGGCTTAGTGAATGAAGTCATTCTCTGGAATGCATCCTTGGCATTTTCCAGCCACCTGAGGCTAGAAAGAGACGTCAACATTCTTCTCAAGGACTATATGATTTACATAAGAACCTCCTCAGGAAGAGCCTCTCATTGTTATCTTATTTACACAAGACACTCTTTATTTCAATGCTGCCAAGAGGACAGCCATAGGCGTCAGGTTAAAAAGAGGGGAAATGTACACAACTAAAACGGTCTCTTCTTGACTGTAAATGTGTGTAGAAGCGTTGCAATTGAGTGAGGGAAAGTCACAGGGTTTATACTGGTATTTTATGACAATTATTTTATGAGTGTTATACAGGGATGGACGAAGAAATTGCCATCATAAGGACATAGCACCAAGAAAATATCTAAAAAAGCAGAAGCTTAAGGACAAGGCAGATATAAGAGAATGATAAACAATAAAAGGACAGTCTGAATAGAAACGAAGAAATAGTAATGATGAGTTAAACACTCATGAATAAGCAGATATTCGTTAAGCAGATCACATAGCAATGCGATATTATAATGTGAGTGTTTATTTCTTTTACAGTATATGCTAACTGAAGTATGTAAATCTGATATACCACTAAAATGCCGAGGGACAGCAAATACTCTCTTTTCGACACTGTTATGACACTCGTACAAAGACATAAAAAAAAAACTCCAATTATACATATGCCAGCGTAAATCATTCATCCAAACATACATTTACTGCATACAGACATTGTAACTTGTTTTTTCTTAAGCACGAAAGCACCGTTATGCATATTTCCGCCATTTTCAATATCCAAGAGCGTGAGGACACTTCTCTGAGTTGGCAAATATTAACAAAGAAGGACATGAAAATCCTTTTAATTTCCTCCAGATATTTCTGACAAAGAGTACAAACGACCTTGGGGAGTCAAACAAGAGAGAGAAACTAGGTGAAGGCCTAATGCTGTGTCCACTCAGCCACCAGTTAAGATAAGTTTCAGATGAATATTCAAAAACTTACACCAGTAAGTACGATAACTCCTCACTTCTGCTTAGGCTGTAACATTAAAGTTAAAAATTCAACAAACAATAGTTTCTGATATTAATGATAATAATAATAATAGTAACACACATAATAATAGTAGTAGTAGTAATAATAATAATAATAATAATAATAATAATAATAATAATAATAATAATAATTATTATTATTATTATTATTATTATTAGTAGTAGTAGTAGTAGTAGTAGTAGTATGTGCGTGACGTAGGAGACGAATTGAAGAGTTATTTGAGGAGATAATATGAAAAGAATTATTATTATTTAAATAATATTATTTTCATTATTATTATTATTATTATTATTATTATTATCATTATTATTATCCTAAGTCCGGAGGGGTTGTTTGCATATAACCAAACATATATGTCAACGGAGATAGTTTGCATGATATATTAGGTAGTTATAATTATGATTTGGAAATACTGTTAAATATGCTAAGTGCTAACAACAATCACGGCAATTACAAATTATAAATGAACTATATTCCATTCCACAAAGGTACTGTGGTTAAATGTACTCTGAACACAGTTATCTACTCTTATTAAAGTCATTGGTATATTTAATATGCCTGTACAATTGTCGTAAATATACGTTTTGTGGTTGGGTTGCTACTGTACAGATAGCGTGATCTCCATAGACATATACAAACACGAACAGTTATGGACAGAAACACTAAATGAATAATACAAAGGCGATATTTTCACATCATGGTTTATTTACATTTCAATAAGAGCTTAAAATATCTTTTCAAATACACAAACACAGGTAAGAGTGAAATTTGACCTCTGTTAACTGTATTTTCTTATTGGGATTTTTTTGCTTTTTTTAATGTAATTTACGATTAACCTATTAAAAACTCTTGCATGATCACACTGACTATGAGAAAACAAAATACTAAAAAAAGATAAGTATGAGATCTAATGGTCACCCATCTTACAAAAAAAGATGTCGCATGCAATTCTTCTCATTTTTCCTCGAATTTTCATTTTTTCCTGGGCGCTCGTGAGACCGAATAGAAAGTGGAAATATCAGATGATATGATTTGCATAACGTTGACAACTTAAGACTCATCAGTAGTCGGGGGAAACAAAACGCAATGAACTTTTTATCCTTTTTTTTTTCTTTCCTCTTTTTAGGAGGAGGATATGTGAGGAAGAGTAAGAAGAGAGTGAGCAATATTTTTTTATACTTATCAATATAGGGATTGTGGCTAATTGATAACTTTGTATACTTAGTTATTTTTATTATTATCATTATTATTATTATTATTACTATTATTATTATTACAATACAGTTTTTACATGAAAGTTGCAATAGGAATGGCCATCTTTGCTCTAATCAAAGCCATGTCCATAGTGACACTGATTCAACCTACCCCCAGAACATTTAATGGTGTATATGGTACAGGGGGAGTAATTTTTGGAAGTCCTTTTCCAGTATAGACAAATAACTCTTCAAATCGCTTCCTACGTCATGCAAATAAAATGTGTGGAAGGCTTTCGCACTGTTGTTACAGATAACCCTTTACGTCTCCTTCTACGACAAACAGGGAATACGAGGGCTCTATATTTTTCCCATTACTCCCATGGCAAATCTTTTAGTTTCTTGCTCTCTCCCCCCCATAACCAGTAGTTTACTTTTCATTTGCCTTGTAAGACACTTACAGATTACGAGCTCAAATGTCGCTTCCTCTTTACCATGGCACAATCCAATTAGTCGCTTCATGCGGTACATACGGAAAAGTATGTGGAAGTCTTACTTAATCATCACTAAAGAGAATCCTTGAAGGCACCTCCCATTATACTCAGGTCATACACGGGTAAAAAAAAATTTAATTCTAACAGAGATAGCCTTTTAAACATTATGCTTCAACATGTAAAGAAAATAAATGTCAATGTACATTTCCAATCACAAGGAATAACCTTTAACTCGTCTCCTACGATAAATTGGGATTGAAAAAGCAGTGATATCCCTTCCCCACCACTAGGAATAAGAGTAACGACATCAAAATCTAAGTATCACAAAACTTAGAGATGAGAAAAATTCATTATCTAGCTATATGGACCTTACATGTTTTGCTTTGTAGTATACCAAAGGTTTATGCCTCAGAGTTGAGGGCAAAAGGGTGCTAAAAGGATACCGAGGGGAAAATAAGGTTAATAACCATATTCCAGTGGCCAATCTACCTGAGGTCAGGGGAAACTCCACACGCTACATTGAACATGATATACAAACTTGGGAGTTCTCTCTATTTCTTTCTTTTGTTCTGTATTTTCACATAGGATTCCTTTTCTTTTTTTAATTATTATTGTGACACCAGGACGGGCAAAATAAAAAAAAAATCTACCCTCATCGGGCCTGGGCACGAAGAAAACATAGGAAAAAAGAGATGGGGAGTATTGTGACTTGTCAGATGTAAAGGAATGATAATACATGTGTAACAAATATCCAAGTATATTTGGTGTACTTTATTTTCTTAATATTAGCTTTATTATTACGGCTTAATCAAGACGATAACAGGCTTTAATGCTGCACTGTAGTTCGCGCATGTGCTTACCTAGTTAAAAATAAATCGCTTCCTTCTGTATTATATTTAGAAGTGTTCTAATCCTTAGGAATATATAGAGTGCAATTTTGATTATTATAATATAATTATTTAGTTATTTACAACCGCTTCCTCTAAATCTTAATTTTTATGAGATTCATATCTTTTCTCTCCTTCACACTCGTTTTCATTATAATAAGACTTAATTATCTATTAAATAACAGAATGTGTACACACAAATACACATGCACATACGCATATATATATATATATATATATATATATATATATATATATATATATATATATATTACTGTAATATAATTTAGTTATAATATCCTTATTATATGCAAATTAAGTGCAATTCTCATTAGGTAATCCGATTACCAATTACGAATTCTAATATTCGAATTTGTCAGGGATCATACAAGTAATTGAATTAAAACTAATATGCCAGAAGAGGTTGGAACGTAATGCAACGCTCGGAAGAAAAATAAGTAAATAAAATTAAAACAAATAATACAAAAGTTATTTTAGGTGGAATGTGAACTTCATTTATGAATGGTTTTTTTTTTTTTTTTAGTTGTGGAAAGAGGATTTTTTACTCTTGTCCATGCCAAAGTTCGTGAGACTACTATTACGCCACTGACTCAACACATCTGAAAGTATATTCACTAATACACCTGAGATGGCAGAAGTTGCATTATTCTATTTTTCATATCCCGAAGTGGGTGTGGCTAATGAACATTGCCTGACGAGATTCCTTGTGAATATGTGATTGGGAACGCTTTGGTGAAAGCCAAGTGATATATTTATCAAAATTAGGGTGGTCATGTATTATATTAACATTTTCTTTCATCTATTATTCAGAATAAAATCTGTTCTAGGCACCTTGAGGAACTCGGGAGCTTCTAGGTTGAAGCAACGATCGTGTCCATCAAGTAAACGAAAGGTAATCGATGATTGAGTGCATTTTTATTTCGTGAGTAAATGATATATGATTAGAAATAAAATAGGTCAGTGTTAAATTCCTGCAAATGGAATACGAATCCATTCCATCGCGTGTACTTTACGCGCTCTTTTTATTTAAGCATAGACATTAATTCAGGTAAATAAAAGAGTCCTAAAGATAATATCGACTCAAGTTCTTCCAAAAGTAACAGTCTCTGGGATAATCCTCTTCTGAATTCTAAAGTTTCCTTAATCATGCAAATGCTTCATCTGCAGCTGAGGCTTCGTTTAATTAAGCGAAATT
>JAXCGZ010015202.1:130000-135000 GCA_037179515.1 Halocaridina rubra | reverse complement strand
TTTTCAAAGAGGGAAGTTAAAAAACAGACGCCTCTACAAGAGGCCACCACAATTTCACGTATAGAGTTATATCCATAATTTTGAAATCTATGACAGAAAGAGATATCATATGCATTTCCATTCACCATCATCGAGGTAATATACCAGGCTCAGTTCCCAAACATTATAAAGGTCACATTTCAGGAAGCACAAATTCTACCATAAATACACTGAAAAGAGAGAGAGAGAGAGAGAGAGAGAGAGAGAGAGAGAGAGAGAGAGAGAGAGAGAGAGAGAGAGAGAGAGAGAGAGAGAGAGAGAGAGAGAGAGAGAGAGAGAGAGAGAGAGAGAGAGAGAGAGTGTGTGTGTGTGTGTGATTTCCACAAGCAAAAAATGACACCTATTACACGACCATAAAAAGGAGTCCTTTGATGTCGGGATAAAAATTGCTTAAATGAGCCCTGCAAGCATACTCCGGAAACTCTTTGATGTGGGAGAGATTGCTCACTAATTCTACGATCGTATACCATTTGGAGTTTGGAATGGCAGCTTCTTTAAATCTGGTGATTTATCTAAAGCTAGAAATAAAATGAGAGAATTGGTCAATAGAGATTACTTGTGCTGTAACTAAGCTCTGTTTTCACTAACTAATGATATATTTTTATTGATGCACATATATCAGCGGCTTCTTGGAAAAGACAATATAATATAAAAAGAAAACCTTAATGATATACGATCCTTAACTACTTTACACGGACAACAGAAAAATACACACACACACACACACACACACACACACACACACACACACACATATATATATATATGATGATTCGGTTTTACGTCACGAACTCCCTTTTCTACTAAGGGCTAGGACGGTTGCCTTCTTACGAAGGACTTGTTTTGGCAGATGTAATCGTTACCCTGAGTGTATGCCCTTACTAACCTCAGTCCGTGACGGGGCGCGAACCCTCGACCTGCCGCTTCAGAGTCGCAGACGCTACCATTTTGCCACGGAGACTACATATATATATATATATATATATATATATATATATATATATATATATATATATATATATATATATATATTATATAAACAAATTAACAGATTAACAATTTAAAACATGAATCATATTTTACCCCTGATCGGGGTTCGAACCTAATATACGTAGTTACTGTGTCAAGGCACTACTAACTGCACCATTGAAGGTCTAAAAGAAGAAACAAGCCTCAAATCTAACTGCTTTGTTAGGAATGAACACATTCTTTCTGAATGCTTTTTTGTTCATATTACAGCTTCTTCCGAACATGACTCGAGGCTTCGTTTTCGCTTTTTATTCAAATCCCATGATATATAGGTATCGATAATGCTCAAATAAACACATTACCATATGTGAAAACATGAACCAGGAAGGCTTAGAGGAAGAGGAAGGTCGAATTTTCGATGGAGAAATAATATAGCCAGTAGTACAAGGGATAAGAGACTAAGGGAACAGGATACGTGAGACAGGAAAAGGTGGAAAAGGCTGGCAAAGAAACTAACGACCTCATCTAAACATGGGTTAAAGTTGAAAACAAAGAAGAACAGGATTGATTTCCAAAGGAGGATTTCCTTAACTTACTGTCGTATAACTTTTAACCTAAGGCCCTCCATACTACTTGCTATGCTTTCTTCCCAATGGAACTTACAAAGGTTAGAACAAACATTTTAGAGAATCTGTTATATCTACTCATGGCAAAAAAAAAAAATGGTTGTGACAAAGATTTCAAGTCAAAAATAGAAACCACGACCAGTATCGACAAATAAATGAACTAAATCATAAAAACATAAATATATGCATAAAAAGATATTAAAAAGACAAAGATAACGATTATTAATTAAATGTTAATTAAAATATAATCATCAATATAAGGATATATAAGAAATAAGTAAAAAAAATATAAAGCATAACACATATATTATTAAATAAGTAAATGCCCAAATAAATAAATAAATAAAATCACTCGCTTTTTCTTTAGCCTTTTTCCTCCCTCTTTTATCCTCAACAGATCCATGAAAATGTCTTCCGTCACTTGCCTCTTTTGACTTCATTTCTCAAAAGAATCGCCAAGAAGTATATCTCTCTATTTTGACCTTAAAGGGGTAGACAGAAATTCTCTCTCTCTCTCTTACATATATATATATATATATATATATATATATATATATATATATATATATATATATATATATATATATATAGAAATAGATATAGATATAGATATATATATATATATATATATATATATATATATATATATATATATATATATATATATATATATATATATATATATATATATATATAGAGAGAGAGAGAGAGAGAGAGAGAGAGAGAGAGAGAAAATGGCATTATGTCCTTTACTAAAATCTAAAACCAGCGAAGATACTATTACGTCATGCACCTAATATATCTAAAGGTACAATAATTCTTAACTTGTGAAAGTTGCAAAGACATGGAACACACGTTACATTATATTGATAATTAGTTCCTTAATGAGTTCCCCAACGAAGCCTTTCTTCCCCACCATCGTAATATACAATTCTTCTAAAATTAAGGAACCAAATTGCTGAGTGTGTTAATTTAATTTCTTTATTGTTCATGTGTCTCCATGATGAGTTTTCTTTGAAAGTCTCACGTTTGGAAATTAATTGACATTCTTTATTTGAATTCTGGCTAGATCCATTAAGAATATCTAAGCTATTTATCTGATTATCTGAGGACGTAAAAGGAGAATGCAATATAACGCAAACTATATATATATATATATATATATATATATATATATATATATATATATATATATATATATATATATATATATATATATATTATAAAATTAAACACTAGTAACAAAAACTTAAAATTCACCAAATTCTTTACAATCACCATTTCCGAACTAGTAGCAATGATAAGGATGAAGGAGAAATTAAAATAAAATTGGGTGCAACAGAATGCAATATAAATTAATCCATATTCTACTATAAAAGAATGGAAGTAAGCAAAAAAAATCGAAAAATAAGAGGTTCAAACTATAATTTAGAAAACAGATTAATAACAAAGTTAAAAAAACCAACTGCAAAGAAATGACTGGAAGTAAAACGAAATGAATAGCGAGATAACAAAGAAAACAAACATACAAATCACAGAGAGAATGAGAATATGGTTTCCAGAAACTAAAAGAAATCAAAGAAGGGAAATGGAGAGAGAGAGAGAGAGAGTTAAAAATGCTAAAAATTAATATAAACAAAAAAGAGAAGGACATTAAAAACTATAAAGAAAGATATATTCAAATATATTGCTGGATAACGGCACTAGCATTAAAAAAATCATACCAATGCATTAATAAAGTGTAGAGCTAAGAAAGGATGTAAAAAAGAAATCGAAATATAAAAAATAAGAAAAGATAATAAGAAAAGGCAATAGTATGAAAAAAATTTAAAAAATGCAAAAATAAATTTCCCAGAAAAGATTAGAAGGGAAGAAAAATCCAAGGGTAAACACCTGTAAAAGGAATATGCATTAGAAAGTAAAGAAAAGTGAAAAGGTAAATATAATTAGGCAGCATAAAAGATACTAAAAACAATATATCATGGTAGTATAAGAGGTAAATATATAAAAGAGTCATTACGTAAATGAAAAATGAAATAAACATCTAATACTAAGTCTAGAATAAAAGATAACGTCGTGTAAATAAGTGGTACAGGTGCAGAGGAAGTGTTTACAGAATTCACATTATTAGATGTTACTCCAACAACAGAAGCCAAAATATATACACGAAACGCACATGGACTCAGATAAGATAAAATGAGATTATTCGTATACAATATACGTTAGGAAAATTAAGAGGGACATTTGTGTATGTTTCCGAAAACACGATTCTATTACTCTGCTCGATTATCTCATTAAACGGATGTCTCCTTTAGAATATTGGATCCTGGTGCATTCTTGGTTAGCAATGGCATGCACTCAAGGTGACGATTACATCAGCCAAAACAAGTCCTTCACAAGAAGGCAATCGTCCTAGCCCTTGGCAGAAAAGGGAGTCCGTGACGATAAACCGAATCCATCCTTTTGTATTCGTATGAATATAAATGCCCCTTAATCTCGACTTGAAAAATAAATATAGAAGCTGTTCCGGCTTCTTTTGTGGGTTCTTTCAAAGCCCAATATAAGGGTTGTTTCATAATGTGACATATCACAGGCTCACAATGAGCAAGATGTTAAGAAAAGGAGACACAGCATCGATCGACACCTCTTGTTCCAAGGAAGACAATATCTTAGTACTGTACCAGCATGTCTGATATTAGAATCAGTGTGAAAGACATTCTCTCTCTCTCTCTCTCTCTCTCTCTCTCTCTCTCTCTCTCTTCTCTCTCTCTTATATATATATATATATATATATATATATATATATATATATATATATATATATTTTTTTTTTTTTTTTTTTTTTTTTTTGAGTGTGACACCGGGACAGGCAGAAACTGCCCTCATCGACAAAGGCCCGGGCACGAGAAAATACCAAGACGAAGGAAAAGAAAAAGTTAAGGGCAAGGCAGAGATGAGGTAATGTCACACAAAGGAAAACGACAGACAGAAAAAACAGTCAAAGTAAAGAGGACCCAGAGATATGGAGGACTAGGCTCTGAGATGACGATAGATCTGCTTTTTGAAGGATGAAAGGTCATAAGAACTAGGAAAGACAGAAGGAGGAAGAGAGTTCCAGAGTCTGGAGGTAGATGGGAAGAAGCAGTCGCTGCACTGACCAATCCGCGAGCTACAAATCTCGACACAGTACCTGTGAGATGAGGCCGCTTGGCGAGTGTTACGCGGCCTCGGCAGTGGAGGAGGGATGCAACTCGCCAACTCATCAGAGCAGCGATGGAAGTAGTAGCGATAGAAAAGCGAAAGGGAAGATACCTTACGGCGAAGAGAGAGAGAATCCAAGTTAGAAGTAAGAGAAGGATCATTAAT
>JAXCGZ010015202.1:90000-125000 GCA_037179515.1 Halocaridina rubra | reverse complement strand
ACTATAAGAGACAATTAAAGTGAATGCCCAAGAAGGAAAAGCCGTTATGTACTGAAATTTCTTTAAGCAACCTTATTTTTCTTCTCAAAAAACAGTTCTAATTCCTTTTAACAAAGAATTAATAATTTTCCTGCCACAAAACTCGAGCTCCATGGGGAATAAATTATTTTTTCGTAATCAAAGTCTAATTAAGATTAAATGAGGCAAAATTGAATGACAATATGGAGTTGAGGTCATTACTTAATACTCTCTTCACTGAAATAAATCGAAAATAGATTGTTCATGACAAAAGAAACGTAACCTTTTCAATAACTTGGGACACTTGTCTTATTAATTGATTTTAATGCTAATTAATTAACCTACATAATATGAGAGACACTTCCGGAGCTAGTTTGCTCGCTCTAAAGAATCTTTATTCGAGGCAGGCTCTTACTAAACTTGGAAAACATAATTTTTGGGATAATTATGTAGACTAAGTATAAAAGACAGTAGAGGTACCTGCTATTTCTCAAAATCTGCCAACTCAGCTGGTAAAACGAGTACATATTTGAAAAATTTATCTCCGTCAAACAAATGAATATGTATTTCAAATTAGTTTCAATACGCTTTTAATAACTTAAGTGAGTTCGAGAGAATGAAAAACACTTCCATGTCTTGCCAAGTTAACGACTGGTCTGTCATAGCAATGGCCTCGACTCCGACCTCATCTCATTCCTTGATTGAGTATAAAAATGCATGTGTGCGAGGATGTGCAGGCAAGTAACTGTACCTGTATATTCATGGTTTCTGCCAACTAAACAGGTATTTTGAGTACATATATGGAAATACTATGCTCGCTGCAAGAAACATATCTTTTTTTATAATGTGAATCGACTTTTCTATTACAAATTACCTGACCCAGAGCACAGAAAATTACTTTCATAGCTTGGAGGGTTAAATGTTTTTACAATATTCCAAACAGTCACAACACTATCATTTTTATATTTAGTATATATTGTATTGTAGAGCAGCTGAATAGCTTTATTCTATAGACGCTTTATATAATCACTAAAAATAATGTTTTATTTTTTCACGTGCCAATGTTAATATTTTCACAATGATTATATAATTTCTTGTACATTAACATGCGATCTTAACAATTTATTGTCTGCCCTCAGGTAAGATCTTCCAAATTCTCAAACCTATCTCCCAACTGTCGAAACTTTATGGTCGGATACTGAATATACAAGTGCTGAAATAATCTTTCTGGAATTCCAGTTTGCTTTCCATGAGAAAGTCGTTATTGGAGAATAGCGGGTGGTAACGACAGCAGGAATTGCATGAAGCTGTCACTTCCTGCAATGATGTTGCTGCTCTCCATATCTCTTGCAGCTGCTTGGGGAGAGAGAGAGAGAGAGAGAGAGAGAGAGAGAGAGAGAGAGAGAGAGAGAGAGAGAGAGAGAGAGAGAGAGAGAGAGAGAGAGAGAGAGAGAGAGAGAGAGAGAGAGAGAGAGAGAGAGAGAATCGACATTGACTCTCGATCTGTTACACTTTTGCAGATTGACTATCTCTCAGATATTTTGCAAGGTGTATACACAGTATATATATATATATATATATATATATATATATATATATATATATATATATATATATATATATATATATATATATATATATGTGTGTGTGTGTGTGTGTGTGTGTGTGTGTGTGTGTGTGTGATTACCTAATTGTGTTTACGGGAAAGAGCCCAAAGCTCGTATTTTCCCGTCTCCTGATCGGTTCCATTTTTAGACTTAGTGATACTTATCATACCTGTCCTTAAAACTATGGATTGAGATAGCATTAACTACCTCCTCGCTTAGCGAATTCCAATTATCAACTACTCTTACACTGAAAAAGTATTTCCTTACATCCTGCAAACAAGTTTTCTTACCAAGCTTCAAACTATGACCTCTAGTTCTAGAGCCAGCCATATCGAAATATCGATCCCTATCCACTCTATCATAACCATGAAGGAATTTAAAGACTGTCACCATATCCCCCCTTACTCTTCTAGCTTCGAGTGATGGCAAGTCTAATTCCCTCAGCCTCTCATCATAACCGAGATTGCGTATTTCTGGCACCAGTTTCGTGGCATGTCTTTGAACTTTTTCAAGCTTAGCTATGTGCTTTTTCAAGTACGGATTCCAAAAGGGGGCTGCATATTCGAGTTTTGGCCTCACATAGGTTACATAAATATTTCTGAACATTTCCTTGTCCATGTGCCTGAAGGCTACCCTTACATTTGATAAGAATGCATATGCTGCCCTTACTACGCCATTTATATGTATTTCTGGAGACAAATCTGCCAGTATGTTTACTCCTAGATCTCTCTCATTTTCTGTCTCTTGAAGTTGTACTCCAGCCACCGAGTAGTCAAGCTTGGGCCTTCTTGCACTTGTACCCATTCTCATTACCTTACATTTTGAGGTATTGAATTTCATTAGCCACTTTTCTGACCACTCATGCAGATTATTTAGATCCTCCTGAAGTTCTCTACCATTGTTCTCGTTTTTTACTTTCTTCACAATCTTTGCATCATCTGCAAACATATTCATGAATGAATTTACACACTCTGGTAGGTCATTTACATATACAAGGAACAAAAGTGGCCCCAAAACTGAACCCTGTGGAACTCCACTACTAACTCTTCTCCATTCAGACACTGAGTGTCTTACTCTAACCCTCTGTTCCCTTCCTTCTAAGTAAGTTTTTATCCATTCCAAGACATTTCCACCTATTCTAGCCATTGATTGCAGCTTCCTAATAAGTCTCCCATGTGGAACAGTGTCAAACGCTTTCTGGAAGTCTAGGAATATGCAATCTGCCCAGCCCTCGCTTACCTCATCATAAAATTCTAATAAGTTTGTTACTGTTGATCTTCCTTCTCTGAAGCCATGTTGCCTCACTGACAAAAAGTTGAAGGATTCCAAGTGAAGAGAGATATGTTTCCTTAGTAGTTTCTCCATAAGTTTGCAAACTATGCTGGTCAAGGAAACTGGTCTATAGTTCAGAGCCGTATCCCTCCTTCCCTTTTTGAAGATAGGTATCACATTTGCTTGTTTCCAGCATCTTGGAATCTCCCCCGACTCCAGTGACTCCTTAAATATGATACTTAGTGCCACTGATATTGTGTTTGCGCATTTTTTAAGCACATGAGGGGATATGTCATCAGGACCTGTAGCTTTATGAACATCTAAATCCATCAGCGCTTTGCATACCTCTGTGGTTGTAAGGTTGATGTTCTCTAATACCGGCCCTTGAGCTTCTATCACTGCAATCTGAGGGGGTGGGGTATTTTCTACTGTAAATACTGACTGAAACTCCTTGTTCAATTCTTTGCAGATCTCTTCGTCCGTCTCAGTGATGCTTCCATCCGCTCTCTTTAGCCTTAAAACCTGTTCTTTTACCTTCAGTTTTCCTCTGATAAAGCTGTGGAAAAGCTTGGGATTTTCTTTAGCCTTCCTGGTGATGTCCCTCTCATAATCTCTCTCTGCCTCTCTCCTTTTACTTAGGTAGTCATTTCTTGCTCTTTTGTAGGTTTGCCAGGCATTTATGTTTTTTCTCCTCCTATACCTTTTCCAGCATTTGTCTCTCCACTCCTTAGCTCTTTTACACCCATTATCGAACCATTTCTCTCTGGCATGAATTACACCTACTTTGGTGACAGGTATGCAGCAATCTACTATCTTCCCATATTTCTCACAAAAGATGTCATACATTTCTTGTACCAAATTGTTGTAAAATAAGGTTCTCCAGTCAATAACTGCAAAAAGCTCATTCATTTTGATGTAATCTCCTTTCGGATAGTTCCTCCTCATGTCCTCAGTGCCTCTACTCTCAGGAAGAATGTCTTCAATGATATACTCCATCAACAACACACAGTGGTCACTCTTTCCAATTGGTGGTTCATACTCAATATTTTCAATATCCAACACATTGTCTGTGAACACTAGATCAAGTAGTGATGGCTCATCCCCACCCCTGGCTCTTGTTGGTTCCATTACATGTTGGTGTAGGAAATTCCCTTGTACGCAATCTAGGAATCTTGCCCCAAATGAGTCCTCACCACTGTGTGGGTCAAGATTTATCCAATCAATCTCTTTATGATTAAAGTCTCCCATAATCAAAATCCTACATTTTTTCTCCCGCGCCATGTTAACAACTGAGTTTATGACTTCAATCGTACCTATATGACTTTCCTCATAAATTTCAAGCCTATTTTGGTTCCTTGGTGGGTTGCATACAACAGTTATTATAATGCTCTCTGACCCAGTATTTATGCGAGCAACAAGAAATTCCCTGAACTCACTTTCTATAGCCAAGTTTATTTCTTCAACTTGAATCCTCTCACTTATGAGCAGTGCTATCCCTCCACCAGTCCTCTCAGATCTTTCGAACCTTAGTATTCTGAAGCCCTTAGGAAAAACTGTGACACTGTTTATGTCCTCACTCAACTTAGTCTCTGTAATTGCTACTATATCTGCCTTACTGTTGTGAATCCTATCTTTTAATTCTACTGCCTTACCAGCTAATCCATCAGCATTTGTGTGTGTGATTACCTAATTGTGATTACCTAATTGTGTTTACGGGAAAGAGCCCAAAGCTCGTATCTTCCCGTCTCCTGATCGGTTCCATTTTTAGACTTAGTGATACTTATCATACCTGTCCTTAAAACTATGGATTGAGATAGCATTAACTACCTCCTCGCTTAGCGAATTCCAATTATCAACTACTCTTACACTGAAAAAGTATTTCCTTACATCCTGCAAACAAGTTTTCTTACCAAGCTTCAAACTATGACCTCTAGTTCTAGAGCCAGCCATATCGAAATATCGATCCCTATCCACTCTATCATAACCATGAAGGAATTTAAAGACTGTCACCATATCCCCCCTTACTCTTCTAGCTTCGAGTGATGGCAAGTCTTATTCCCTCAGCCTCTCATCATAACCGAGATTGCGTATTTCTGGCACCAGTTTCGTGGCATGTCTTTGAACTTTTTCAAGCTTAGCTATGTGCTTTTTCAAGTGCGGATTCCAAAAGGGGGCTGCATATTCGAGTTTTGGCCTCACATAGGTTACATAAATATTTCTGAACATTTCCTTGTCCATGTGCCTGAAGGCTACCCTTACATTTGATAAGAATGCATATGCTGCCCTTACTACGCCATTTATATGTATTTCTGGAGACAAATCTGCCAGTATGTTTACTCCTAGATCTCTCTCATTTTCTGTCTCTTGAAGTTGTACTCCAGCCACCGAGTAGTCAAGCTTGGGCCTTCTTGCACTTGTACCCATTCTCATTACCTTACATTTTGAGGTATTGAATTTCATTAGCCACTTTTCTGACCACTCATGCAGATTATTTAGATCCTCCTGAAGTTCTCTACCATTGTTCTCGTTTTTTACTTTCTTCACAATCTTTGCATCATCTGCAAACATATTCATGAATGAATTTACAGACTCTGGTAGGTCATTTACATATACAAGGAACAAAAGCAGCCCCAAAACTGAACCCTGTGGAACTCCACTACTAACTCTTCTCCATTCAGACACTGAGTGTCTTACTCTAACCCTCTGTTCCCTTCCTTCTAAGTAAGTTTTTATCCATTCCAAGACATTTCCACCTATTCTAGCCATTGATTGCAGCTTCCTAATAAGTCTCCCATGTGGAACAGTGTCAAACGCTTTCTGGAAGTCTAGGAATATGCAATCTGCCCAGCCCTCTCTTTCCTGTAAGATTTGGCTTACCTCATCATAAAATTCTAATAAGTTTGTTACTGTTGATCTTCCTTCTCTGAAGCCATGTTGCCTCACTGACAAAAAGTTGAAGGATTCCAAGTGAAGAGAGATATGTTTCCTTAGTAGTTTCTCCATAAGTTTGCAAACTATGCTGGTCAAGGAAACTGGTCTATAGTTCAGAGCCGTATCCCTCCTTCCCTTTTTGAAGATAGGTATCACATTTGCTTGTTTCCAGCATCTTGGAATCTCCCCCGACTCCAGTGACTCCTTAAATATGATACTTAGTGCCACTGATATTGTGTTTGCGCATTTTTTAAGCACATGAGGGGATATGTCATCAGGACCTGTAGCTTTATGAACATCTAAATCCATCAGCGCTTTGCATACCTCTGTGGCTGTAAGGTTGATGTTCTCTAATACCGGCCCTTGAGCTTCTATCACTGCAATCTGAGGGGGTGGGGTATTTTCTACTGTAAATACTGACTGAAACTCCTTGTTCAATTCTTTGCAGATCTCTTCGTCCGTCTCAGTGATGCTTCCATCCGCTCTCTTTAGCCTTAAAACCTGTTCTTTTACCTTCAGTTTTCCTCTGATAAAGCTGTGGAAAAGCTTGGGATTTTCTTTAGCCTTCCTGGTGATGTCCCTCTCATAATCTCTCTCTGCCTCTCTCCTTTTACTTAGGTAGTCATTTCTTGCTCTTTTGTAGGTTTGCCAGGCATTTATGTTTTTTCTCCTCCTATACCTTTTCCAGCATTTGTCTCTCCACTCCTTAGCTCTTTTACACCCATTATCGAACCATTTCTCTCTGGCATGAATTACACCTACTTTGGTGACAGGTATGCAGCAATCTACTATCTTCCCATATTTCTCACAAAAGATGTCATACATTTCTTGTACAGATTTGTTGTAAAATAAGGTTCTCCAGTCAATAACTGCAAAAAGCTCATTCATTTTGATGTAATCTCCTTTCGGATAGTTCCTCCTCATGTCCTCAGTGCCTCTACTCTCAGGAAGAATGTCTTCAATGATATACTCCATCAACAACACACAGTGGTCACTCTTTCCAATTGGTGGTTCATACTCAATATTTTCAATATCCAACACATTATCTGTGAACACTAGATCATGTAGTGATGGCTCATCCCCACCCCTGGCTCTTGTTGGTTCCATTACATGTTGGTGTAGGAAATTCCCTTGTACGCAATCTAGGAATCTTGCCCCAAATGAGTCCTCACCACTGTGTGGGTCAAGATTTATCCAATCTATCTCTTTATGATTAAAGTCTCCCATAATCAAAATCCTACATTTTTTCTCCAGCGCCATGTTAACAACTGAGTTTATGACTTCAATCGTACCTATATGACTTTCCTCATAAATTTCAAGCCTATTTTGGTTCCTTGGTGGGTTGTATACAACAGTTATTATAATGCTCTCTGACCCAGTATTTATGCGAGCAACAAGAAATTCCCTGAACTCACTTTCTATAGCCAAGTTTATTTCTTCAACTTGAATCCTCTCACTTATAAGCAGTGCTATCCCTCCACCAGTCCTCTCAGATCTTTCGACCCTTAGTATTCTGAAGCCCTTAGGAAAAACTGTGACACTGTTTATGTCCTCACTCAACTTAGTCTCTGTAATTGCTACTATATCTGCCTTACTGTTGTGAATCCTATCTTTTAATTCTACTGCCTTACCAGCTAATCCATCAGCATTTGTGTATAACAATCTTAATGAGGCCCCATCCCCTGATCTTCTGTCATTATCTTCTTTATCTCCCCTTTGTCTGGAAGTATTCTGTAACGAAAATTTTTCTTCTCTTCTTCATTTCTTTCATCATTAACCTTCTTGCCTCTTGCAACAAGTTTTTGATCTTTCCCATCTCTTCCTGTGTTCTGTATCATCTAATGAACACTTCTTTGCATTCTTGAAGGTCTTTTAGACTTTTTTTGTGTGTGTGTGTGTGTGTGTGTGTGTGTGTGTGTGTGTGTGTGTGTGTGTGTGTGTGTGTGTGTGTGTGTGTATGGTAGGAGGGGCCCATTAGGTGAAGCAACGAAAATATGTATATAAAAGGTGCTTGTTGGATTCGTAGCCTGAACTGGTCACCTTCTCAAAGTGCAGTGGCAAGAGTAGTGGTCAGGACACTCGATATCTGGAGTGACAAAGCACAGTTCCAGATCCCGAAGGGGGAGTTAGATCTCGCACCCAGAAAGTTCATCCCCCATCTGCAACGTTTCTGTGCCCACCCCCTTCAAATGGAGATCATTAGTGGTACATAGAGCAGCATAATATACACAGTAATCATTGCAATTTAAAAATAATAATAATAATAATAATAATAATAATAATAATAATAATAATAATAATAAAAAATAATAATAATAATAATGATAAAAATAATAATAATAATAATAATATAAATGATGATGATGATTATAATAATAATAATAATAAAATAATAATAATCTATCTATCTATCTACCATGGCTGTTTCCCCCTTTAATTGGGGGGTAGCCGACATAAAAAAAGAAAACAATTAGCGGATTACTTTGCTCTATGGGCAATGACGATGGAGCTAGTGACCGTTCAGATGGCACTACTGGAGTGCCACAGCCCATCCTCCCGGCTCTTCCACAACCTGTGTCGCTTCACAACTGTCAGCTCCTCCTACTGCCCCTACCACAGGGCTATCTCTGTAAGATGCAGCCCCGTGGTAACAGCAGATGCCCATCAGAGCTGCATCGCAATCGCATGCCACTCATTCCTATTCCTAGCATGCTCGCTTGCTTCCCTCACATCCATCCTCCTATCATTCAGGGCTCTCCTTACTCCATCCATCCATCCAAACCTAGGCCTCCCTCTAGCATTTCTCCTATCAACTCTCGCATTCATCACCTTTTCAGCCGTCTTTTATCATCCATCCTTTCCACACGGCCAAACCATCTCAGAACATTCATATCTACTCTGGCTGCAATTTCTCTCCTCACACCTGTTCTTGCTCTCACCACTTCATTCCTAACCTTATCCAACCGAGTTACACCAATCATACTCCTCAGGCATTTCATCTCAAACACAATTAGTTTCCGTCTCTCACTTACTTTCACACCCCATAACTCTGATCCATACATCACAGTTGGCACAACCACTTTCTCATACAAAACTTTCTTAACATTCATTTCCGACCCTCTATTCTTCATCACTCCTTTCAATGCACCCAACACTTTACATCCTTCATTCACTCTTTAACACACATCTGCTTCCACTCCACCATTTGCAGCTATAACCGAGCCTAAATACTTAAACTGATCAACTTCCTCAAGTGTCTCTCCATTCAACATAACATTCAATTCAGCACCATCCTTATTTTTTGTACACCTCATAACCTTACTCTTTCCCACATTCACTAACAACTTCTTACTCTCACACACAATTCCAAATTCTGACACTAACTGACACAGCTTCTCTGAATCTGCCACCACCACAGTATCATCTGCAAACATGTAATAGGTTGGTCTATGGCAACAGCCGCCCGTTGCGATACTACAGCTGAAGGATTTTTAAACTTGAATAAGACTGTCCAGGACAGTTCGATGTTAAGTCTTCCTTCAGTTACGGTTCATATTTTAAGCCTACATCAACACGGAATATTCTTGGATATTCATTACACATCTTCTATTATCCCTTTACGTCTGACAACTCATTACACTCTTAATCTCAGTTTCCCTTTACTTTACGGTTTTTCTTCGTGCCCCGGCCTGATGAGGGCTGTTTTATTTTATTATTTTTGTTTGGCCCGTCCTGGTGTCACATTCATAAAAAAAAAGGATTCGAGTGCGAGTCTACGTCAGTTGTCACGTCTATGATGTCACAAGGACCGAAGACCACTACTGGAAAAACTGCGAATGAAGTCAGGCAATACAAGAGGCAGGCTTATACTTGTTCTGTATCTCTACACCTAAACAATATATTTTCTAGAAACGGACTATCAATACTACAAAAATATGGCAATTCACAGTCTCTAAAATAGGTTCTATTTCCTTATAAAATAAATAAGTACACTGACTGATAGGATTTTATTATATATATATATATATATATATATATATATATATATATATATATATATATATATATATATATATATATATATATATATATATATATATATATATATATATATATATATATATATATATCAACAGATTAATATTTCCACACATTACATAGATTTGGTATTAATATTGAAATAACATATTTATATATCCGTAAAAACCACATCTACTATCTTTTTCGAAGGAGTTCAAAAAAGATAGATAAATAAAAAATACCTTAATGCCCTTATACAACATGGTATCTACTTTTTCTCATTAAAAGTGGATAATAAGCTTATAAACATTCGATATTTTACATGATTAAATGAGGTCTATTCTTGCTTTTGCCATGATATATATTTCAGAAACACTATGACCGTAAGATCTTGTGCCCTAGTCACCTCAGCAGTGTCAGTGAGTTCACCATTAACATTGAGAGCGTATTAGTATATGCATAGGGTTGGTCCCCGGTATGGGGGTTATGACTAACCAATCTCCACGTCAAAAAAAAAAAATCAATTGGACGGAATGTCATAATGATCACGAGAAAAGTTTGTCAAATTGTAGCATTTGCAAACATTTTTGCATAAATTTCGAAAACAAATTATTTTACACGAGAGAGAGAGAGAGAGAGAGAGAGAGAGAGAGAGAGAGAGAGAGAGAGAGAGAGAGAGAGAGAGAGAGAGAGAGAGAGAGAGAGAGAGAGAGAGAGAGAGAGAGAGAGAGAGAATTCTATATTGATATTTCACTTAGGTGCAATTTTTTACTGCCAAATATATGTGTGCCTAGGTTCATGTTTGAGCATTAGTGCATATCATTATATAAATAGCCTATATTTGAAAAATGTGCACTCATGTGACTAATGAGTGAACAGGGACTAGGGAAGAACCAACAACAGTAAAATGCCTGAACTCACGCTACATCTCGATCGAGAAATGTTCTGCCATGTATATTTGTGTACTCATTATGGCTAAAAGAGTGGCAAGAGCTAGGAACGAGAGACGCTACTGCTTCCTCTTTCATCTCCACGCCAGGCAGAGAAATGGGTAAGCTCGAACACTGCAATGGCAGACCCGTCTTTAACCCATTAGGCCAGGGAGGCTCTCGCAGTGGCTCTAACCTCACAAAAGTATCGGTAAAAATATGCAATTGTAAAAAGTTTTCATTGTTTTTCTTCAGCTAGTTCCAGGTATCAGTAGTTATTAGGTCCCTCTTGGTCTCCCCAAGCGCCCTGTGTCTTTTCCAGACGATATTTTATCCCTTACAAAAAAAATCAAGAGATTATATAGAAAGATGACAACTTAGGAATGAATATATATATATATATATATATATATATATATATATATATATATATATATATATATATATATATATATATATATATATTAAAATTTAAAATAATAATAATAATAATAATAATAATAATATATATTAATAATAATATTATTATTATTAATACAAATAATAATAACTAAAATAAAATATATCATATATGAACAAATAATAATAAGTAACACTACACAGTTAAGACAATTGCTAAATTATATTCTTAACATGAGAGCATAAGACGAAGTTTCACAAATATCACAGCCCCAGAGCAGAAAGATGCTCTCCCATTAGGAAGTAATTTTATATATATATATATATATATATATATATATATATATATATATATATATATATATATATATACATATATATATATATATATATATATATATATATATATATATATACTATATATATATATATATATATATATATATATATATATATATATATATATATATATATATATATATATATATATATATATATATATATATATATATATATATATATATATATATATATATATACATATATATATATATATATATATATATATATATATATATATATATATATATATACATATATATATATATACATATATATATATATATATATATATATATATATATATATATATATATATATATATATATATATATATATATATATATATATATATATATATATATATATATATATATATGTTTATACATACACACACACACACACACACACACACACATATATATATATATATATATATATATATATATATATATATATATATATATATATATATATATATATATATATATACATATATATATATATACATATATATATATATATATATATATATATATATATATATATATATATATATATATATATATATATATATATATATATATATAAAGAAAAAAAGTGAGGATGCTTTAACAGCTTTAGAGTCCAAAGCCTTTATTGGCAAATAGCTTTGTCGACAAACTACTTTTTGCTACGAAGGGAGAGTTATTTCATCTATGTATTAAAAGAGCAAAAATGTTTAAAATGACTGAAAGTTTTCTTCTTAAAGAGAGCATTGACAAAATCATACAACCGAAGAAATCGTCATACTGATCAAGTATTACTTTTATCCTAATGTATTCTGATCAAAGTCCCTAAGCTGGATTAAGTGTAAATACTAAGTTGTAGCAGGAAGCCTTCGGACATGTTGTTGCTAAGATATTATATAAACATTGAAGTATAGCCCTACGAAACAATCTCTGAATCAACGCTACAACTTCCTCTTAACAAGGGTTCGAAGTGTAACACGAAACTCATAATATAATTTTGTTTAAGAAATGCGATCTATGTCTGAACAAACTTTGAGGAACAGAAGAGCTTCCCTTTCCTAATATTGTATTACCTCTGGAGAATAAGACTACTCTTGGGAGTGCTAAGTGTTAGATTGCCATAATGAAAGTGTTTTTTTATTTTTTTATCAGGAAGGCCTTCATAAACTATAAGGGGAAAAAGTATAGCGTATCTTCCAGAACATTCTATAAAAGTCAACCTTTGGTAATATGTCTTTGGATATATGGTGAAATTTCATATCCTACGATTTACCGACTACGAATACGTAAATGGTATGAATAATACATATGAGAATAGAGAATCAAGACAGTTAAAACTCCCTTAAGTAGCTTAGAGGATCTGATACATGGCTCACAGGCAGTATGCCTCGATTTCGACTCTCCAAGATGCCTCATACATCTTTAGCAGAGTCT
The DNA here is from genome assembly GCA_037179515.1 of Halocaridina rubra. Taxonomy (NCBI): domain Eukaryota; kingdom Metazoa; phylum Arthropoda; class Malacostraca; order Decapoda; family Atyidae; genus Halocaridina; species Halocaridina rubra. The sequence continues at coordinate 112,040 of JAXCGZ010015202.1, read as the reverse complement.
TTCGGGGATAAGAAAGATAAGGTAATGGCATACCTTATAGGGCGGTCCCTGGAACTTAAGTGGATCTAGTGACACCATTCGCTCATGGTCAGTAAATAGGTTGTACACCTCCCGTGTTAACATGCAACATGACATTTAGCTTTGACTATAATAAACTTTCTTAATAGCGAGGTGATATTTTAGCTTGTACAAGCAATATTCAAGCAAAGGTATGTTTTACCAATAAGATGACTCGTGATGAAATAGCGACATTTATTTTTATATATATTCTTTCATGAAGGAATAATTGCCTGCAGGGGAACTCATCGAAATCCTATCATGAAAGCTATTAATATAACTCTGATGTGATAGCCTATTTTTAGCATGTTTCTTTCAGGCTTACTCTGGTGAGAGATGAAGGACATATTTTTTATTATTTCTAATCTAAATCTTGAAAATTGCAGAACGAGAGCTTGCTGAAAAATAGCTATATGATGTGACATTATGATTATGTGTTTACATTACTGAGAGATATAACGCCATTTGATTTCATATCGACTAACTGAAAACCTTTGTTTGAACATCTGTAATATATATCTGGATATAAGTGAGCAAAAACAATTTTCTAAATGATGGTTTTAATGTGTCAGCCTATTTTAGTATGTCTCTCTAAGTTTCCATTGCAATGAATGGAGTTCATTTATATATATTCAGGCATACGATTTTTTTTTTCAGCAATCTCATGAACTGTATGTGAAGATGAAAAAACGTTAATATCTAGCTCAATAAAATCTTTTATGCTGTAATAGCAGCATGTATTTAAGACTTCTTTTAAATATCTTGCCTAGGGTATATGAACCGACTATGGAATTAGGAAAATCAAATTAAGGCAGGTGTAACGACGGCATTAACTAATGTTATTTTATTTCTTATCAGTTTATCATTTAAATGTAAACGAGCTCCTGTTTATATCATAATGCCATGAAGAACTTTGTTAAACTGTAATAGTGATAAACAATTTTTTAAAAAAATATAATAACATCTGCAAGTGTAATGAAACTGATGTATCATTTTAGTATATATTCTACCATATGTATCAATTTTTATTTACAATTACAATTGTATGTCTACTGTTAGAGCTCATTAGGCATTTAGGTAAAGGTGCAAATTCCAAGAGAGCAACTTCTAAGTAGCTGCATTCTGAAAAGTATTGTCTATGTTTTTTTTTTTACAGATAGTAAATGGAATAATAAAAAAAAAATTGAACAATGCTATACATTTTTCTGAGTCCTTAGAGTCATATGCTGTCTATTTAATTGCAGTGAATATGCTAAGTTTCTACTGTGGAATTTTTTTTCTTTCCATTCTGTGGTTGGATCTGCATTTCGAGCATCTCTTATTAAGGTTTATGGCTGATCCTCTTCGATGAAAATGAATATCCCATTAAGGTATTTGTAGCGTTTCTAGTCATATATTGTGTTTTCTATTCCAGTAAGGCCTCTATTTTCAGCACTGATATTATTTCTTTGCTCAATTCTGCTCTAAATATCATGTATAACTAACACTACTGTAGAATTCAAATTTAGTACAGCAAGTTTATGTAAACAAACATATCGGTAGCTGTCCAATCCCGTTTCACGGACAGGAATCAAAATAACAAATCCTCTATTATTTTCTTGATAGGATTGAGTCAAAAAGTGTTAGTCAAGTCTTCAGGACCAATATACGACATCGAATCTCATACACTGTTGCATCACATTTCCTGTTTTTCTGTGATGCCACAGATATTATGTTGGTCCTCAGCAGCGTTGAGTGCCTGTGTTACACGACCTCTGTCTAGAGTAAGATTCATTTGTCATGGAAACCAGTACACTTCTATAATATTGCATCAGATAAATCAAGACTGTTTGCAAAGAAACCCTCCATCTATCCTTATATTAACAGACTTTGGAACTCACTCCAAGTAGATTCTTCCTGCCTCACATAATGTTTTTCTTCAAAAGACAAGTTTATCACCATATCTGGTCACTGCCACCTTTCCATCTTTTAATGGCTCATATGGAAAGCTTTTTCTTACATTCATTATATATCATTTCAATTTTCATTATGCTTCCTTTGCTTTTACAAACAACATTACATTTGTAAGAAAGCCAATGTGCACTCGATATAGCAGTAAACTCGTTTAATTGGTATATATATATATATATATATATATATATATATATATATATATATATATATATATATATATATATATATATATATATATATATATATATATATATGGCAGTAACCTTGTTTAACTGATATATATATATATATATATATATATATATATATATATATATATATATATATATATATATATATATATATATATATATATATATATATATATATATATATATATATATATATATATATATATATATATATATATATATATATATATATATATATATATATATATATATATATATATATATATATGATAATACTGCTGAAGGTCATTTAGATTTAAATAGGATTATCCTGGACAGATCGATGTTAAGCCTATTGTCAGTTACGGATCCTCTTCTATGCCCACATCTATACAGAAAATTCTTGAGTATGCTTTACATAACACTTGTTTTTCCCTCACATCTAAGAAAGTCACAGCACTCCCCACCTCTTGTGTCTCTTTGCTTTATGTTTTTCCGTGACTAGGCCCGATAGGGCCAACTTTCTTCGCCCGTCCTGGTGTCATACTCATGGTGTCATACCATAAAAAAAGGAAAATATACGTTTATATGTGACCGCCGATTGCTGGGTGGTAACATCTAGGAATTATAATTCCTCAGGTCGTCGGTTCGACACTAGCCACAGTCCAAGGTTAAAAAGAGCATTCAGTCAGGGTCACGGTCACACTGCTAAAACCAAAGCCCTTCGTAAGAAGCCACCGTCCTAGCCCTTAATAGAAAATAGTCTCTCTCTCTCTCTCTCTCTCTCTCTCTCTCTCTCTCTCTCTCTCTCTCTCTCTCTCTCTCTCTCTCTCTCTCTCTCTCATTCACACACACAGATATATATATATATATATATATATATATATATATATATATATATATATATATATATATATATATATATATATATATATATATATATATATATATATATATATATATATATATATATATATATATATATATATATATATATATATATGAATAATTTTTTTTACCTCGACCGGGACTCGAACCTAAGACTTATGATTACTAAGTCAAGGCGCTACCACTACACCACAGAAGGTTAAAAGGAACCCAACCTTATAGCTTATATCTGCTATACTTAGGAATGAACGCATTCTATCTGAATGCCACTATGTTCATATTACAGATTCCCCAACCTCACTCGTGGCTTCATTTTAGCATTTAATTCAATTCCCAATCTCATTCGGGCATGAAATATCAAATAAGCACATTACATATGTGAAAACATGAATAATTTTTTTACCTCGACCGGGACTCGAACCTAAGACTTATGATTACTAAGTCAAGGCGCTACCACTACACCACAGAAGGTTAAAAGGAACCCAACCTTATAGCTTATATCTGCTATACTTAGGAATGAACGCATTCTATCTGAATGCCACTATGTTCATATTACAGATTCCCCAACCTCACTCGTGGCTTCATTTTAGCATTTAATTCAATTCCCAATCTCATTCGGGCATGAAATATCAAATAAGCACATTACATATGTGAAAACATGAATAATTTTTTTTTTTACCTCGACCGGGACTCGAACCTAAGACTTATGATTACTAAGTCAAGGCGCTGAACATAGTGGCATTCAGATAGAATGGAATGGAAAGAAGTGTCATCTAGGCTGATGTGGGTGAGGGCTAGGATAGGAAGGGAATGTTGGGCTTTTGTTAGTGCGTATGGGCCAGGATGTGAGAGAAGTGAGGAAGAGCGGGATGAATTCTGGAATGAGTTAACTAGATGTGTGGATGGTCTGAGTAGAAGGAACTATGTAGTTGTGTTGGGTGACTTGAATGCCAGAGTGGGTGATGGAGAGATAGAAGGTGTTGTAGGAAAGTATGGGGTACCAGGTGGGAATGAGAGTGGCGAGAGACTCTTAGATATGTGTGTGGAGCAAGAGTTGGTGATAGGTAATAGTTTGTTTAAGAAGAAGTTAATAAATAAGTATACATGGATGAGAGTGGCAAATGGAAGAGCGAAAGAAAGAGCATTGATGGATTATGTGTTGGTAGCAAAGAGCATGATTGGTAGAGTGAAAGATGTACATGCATTCAGGGGGGTGGCTGCTGGGATGTCTGATCATATTTTCGTTGAAGTAAAAGTGGTAGTAGCAAAAGAGTGGGGAAATAGTGTGGGGGGCTGTAGAAGGGAAATATTGAAGGTGGAAGAGTTGAAAAAGCCAGAGAAGAGACAGGAATATCAGGACAGGTTGAGAGTGGTATATGACAGGGTGAAAGAAAGAGAAGTTGGGGAGTTAAGGGAGGAATGGGGGTTGATGAAAGAATGTTTTGTGAGACATGCAAGTGATGTGTGTGGAAAGAGGTTTGTTGGAGTGGCATGAGGAGGGGCAGCGAGTGGTGGAATGAAGGGGTGAAAATGAAGGTGGAAGAGAAAAAGAGGACTTTTGAGGAATGGCTGCAGTGTAAAAGTAGGGAGAAGTATGAAAGATATAGGGAGAAAAATGTGGAAACCAAGCGGAAGGTAGAGGAAGAGAAGAGGTTGGCAAATGTTAGGTGGGGACAGAATTTTAGTAGGTCATATGAGGAGAATAAAAAGAAGTTTTGGAAAGAAGTAAAGAGAGCAAGGAAGGGTGGATCGAGGATGGAAGAGATAGTGAAAGATGTGAATGGACAGATGTTAAGAGGGAACGATGCAAGGAAAAGATGGGCAGAATATTTTGAGTGCTTGCTGAATGTTGAGGAAGATAGAGAGGCAGCTATAGTGGCAGTGGGAGGGGTTCAAGGGCCAGTAATGGGAGATGAAAATGAGAGAGAGATTACAAGAGAGGAGGTGAAAAGGGCATTGTATGAAGCGAAAGCAGGTAAAGCACCTGGAATGGATGGTGTGAGAGCGGAGATGTTGAAAGAAGGGGGTGTGACTGCATTGGAATGGTTAGTGAGAGTGCTTAATATATGCTTTATGTTGTCATTGGTGCCAGTGGATTGGGTGATTGCCTGTATAGTGCCCCTATACAAAGGTAAGGGAGATGTGTATGAATGCAGTAATTTTAGGGGTATAAGTTTGTTGAGCGTGGTAGGAAAAGTGTATGGTAGGATACTGGTTAATAGGATTAGGGATAAGACAGAATATGTGATCGCGGAAGTGCAGAGTGGTTTTAGGAGAGGTAGAGGTTGTATAGATCAGATTTTTATAGTTAGGCAGTTATGTGAGAAATATTTAGCAAAGGGTAAGGATGTGTATTTTGCATTTTTGGATCTGGAGAAAGCATATGATAGAGTTGATAGAGAGGCTATGTGGAATGTTTTGAGATTATATGGAATAGATGGTAAATTGTTGCATGCAGTGAAGAGTTTGTATGAGGGTAGTAGAGCTTGTGTTAGGGTAGGGAATGAAGTGAGTGAGTGGTTTCCAGTGAGTGTGGGACTGAGACAGGGATGTGTGATGTCACCATGGCTGTTCAATTTGTATATTGATGGAGTTGTAAGAGAGGTGAATGAGCGAGTGCGAGGTCGAGGTTTGAGAATGGTAGATGGGGATGATAACGAGTGGGAGCTGAATCAGTTGCTGTTTGCAGATGATACTGTGGTGGTGGCAGATTCAGAGGAAAAGCTGTGTCAGTTAGTGTCAGAGTTTGGAATGGTGTGTGAGAGAAGGAAGCTGCGAGTGAATGTGGGAAAGAGTAAGGTTATGAGGTGTACAAGAAATGAGCATGGCGCTTGATTGAATGTTATGTTGAATGTAGAGACACTTGAGGAGGTTAATCAGTTTAAGTATTTAGGCTCGGTTATAGCTGCAAATGGTGGAGTGGAAGCAGATGTGTGTCACAGAGTGAATGAGGGATGTAAAGTGTTGGGTGCATTGAAAGGAGTGATGAAGAATAGAGGGTTGGAAATGAATGTTAAGAAAGTTTTGTATGAGAAAGTGGTTGTGCCAACTGTGATGTATGGATCAGAGTTATGGGGTATGAAAGTAAGTGAGAGACAGAAACTAAATGTGTTTGAGATGAAATGCCTGAGGAGTATGATTGGTGTATCTTGATTGGATAGGGTTAGGAATGAAGTGGTGAGAGCAAGAGCGGGTGTGAGGAGAGAAATTGCAGCCAGAGTAGATATGAATGTTCTGAGATGGTGTGGAAAGGATAGATGATGAAAGGCTGCTGAAAAAGGTGATGAATGCGAGAGTTGATGGGAGAAATGCTAGAGGGAGGCCTAGGTTTGGATGGATGGATGGAGTAAGGAGAGCCCTAAATGATAGTGTCGCATGACTGAAGTCTTGCTAAAGCCAGAATCTGAAACTGTAACAAGTCATGAAGAGAAACGTGAGAGGCTAGAGGTCAAGGGTGAAATAGAATACTCTCCCAGTTGTTTATCTGGGTACGTCAATGGATCCAGGGGGCTTAGCACCTGGCTGGATCCATAGGGCTTAGCACCTGGCTGAACCCAGGTGCTTTAGCATAGGGCTTAGCCACCCGGCGTCAAGTGCCTCAAGAGTGTGGGAAAGACCCAGAAGGTGGCCCTGCCCAAAACCACAGGTAACCCTATATGCCCTGGAGGGATACCCAATAGCCACGCACTGACCTGGAACTCTTCCATTCTATAGGCCAACTGAAATAGCCCATCCCCCAAGAGGAGGGACCTCTCTTTGAACCTGAAGGCAATTGGCAGAAGTAGATTTAGCGACACGCCCTGCCCTTTGGGGTATTTCAAGCATCCCCATGGCAGCCAGAGAAGCAGTCAGAAAGCGACACTTAGTCAGAATAGTACCAGGGGCACGAATAGATCATAGATTTTGTTAACCATAGGGCGGGGGCATTGAGGCATCGAAGATGTTGTACTCCAGAATAAATTAAGATAAAGGAACCACCGCTTGTCCATTCTTACCTTGTACCCGTCTGGTACTAATATTAACATAGTGAGAAGAATTCATTACGACAACTGGTGACACGCGGTGGAATAGTAACTAACATTACGACAACTGGTGGCAGCGCAATACGGATCAGACGCCTGGAAAACATACGAAGAGACTCTCATATCAGAAGAATCCAGTGCGAAGAAAAGAAAATAAGAATGGCAAACGCAGAAATCCAACATCTCCCAATTCAAGAAATGAGTGACGAGGCAAAACACCGGAGAATTCTCAAACTGGAGGAGCACGTACGGTGCCTACAAACTCCTGCCGACGCTGCTCCGTCGAGAATGAACTTGGTCAACGCGACAGAGAAACCGACGCCTCAAACATCAACGAACAGCCTGCCGCTCCATGCCCCGTGGTGACACAGGGAACGCAGCAGGACAAGCCCCCACCCCGTGCCCTGGTTGTAAAGGTGCCTCGAGTCAAAAATTCACCTTTATACCTCGACGGCGCAAATGTAAAAGACCTCGAATGTCCGGCCATAATTCCCGTGGCCGACTTCCTGAAATACTTGGGTCTGCGGATGAGAAGTGACGAGTGGTCAAACAGAGAATATTATGAAACTTTTAAGGAACTATTCCTAAGATATTTCTTAGTAAGCCGAAGTGTGACCGGGGCATTGAGTGAATATGCCCATTACAAGAAATATAAGTTGCCGGATCCGACCAAGAAGATGGCGATTCGTCGATTTTACTCGAGAGATGGAGAATTGGTCGGGAACCTCCTGCGCCCAGAAGGAGAACCCCCTCCTTCCTTGCCTTCTGCTGTGAAGTTCTTCAGGACCACCTCCTTAAAATAGCTAAGTACTTGTGATCTGTATCCAGTGAGTAATGGGACAATTAGTAAAAGAAATTGAGGTCGGTGGACGCCGCCATTTTATCTTGTAGTTATGCTTTGACTCAGCCAACCCGCCTATAAGGGGTGTGGCGCCTAATAAGTTGCTAAAAGTAGAATTTCCGTACCCATTACTAACATGGATAATTTGTACTAATAGCTATAAGAAGTAATGGACTCCCATTTTTTTATTATATGAATAATATAAAGTAATTGCATTTAAAGGGTGTTCCATTTATTTGTATTAATGCCTAGATTGAATTTTAAGAACGCGAATGTATTGATTTTTAATTGACAAATTTAATGCACGTGAAATCACTATTACGGTATATTAATTTCTTTAGTGTAAGAATTATAGTGAGTAATATACTTGAATCTGCTTTTAAGGTTTTACTTAGAACACGTGTGATTTCCAAGAAAGGAATGCGGAAGTGACCAATCGATCTCCCAACCTCGTTATTATAAATATGTAGTAATTGTACTGATCATTGATATTTAAAGTACGTGTAAAGTCATTTTTATATTAATCTCTTAAAGTGTAATATTTTGGAGTGAGAAAAGAAAGACATAAATGACAGATCGCTCTTTTTGTGTTATTATGATGAAGAAATTAATATTATGATACGTGTGTGGCATCTCTTTTGGAAGAATAAGAAATTTTGTGATATTGTTTAGAGATGAGTTTTTTAATTTCGCGCTACGCAGGCGAAAGCAAAAGTAAATTCGAGTGAATTTGTGCTGTCCTGGAATAGGGGAGGTTTTTCAGCGTCACCCAAACGTAGCTTCAAGGGAGTAGAATGTTTGTTTGTTTGTTGTTAGAATGGGACCTAAGACTGGTGAGGCAGTCCTGTGACCGCGCGGCCCAACCGAGATTTCACCTTTACTCTCCTTCAGAGGGATCGGGGTAAGGGATGGAGAATTTTCCATAGACAGAAAGAAAGGGAATGCAAGTTTGAATGTGAAATAGCGAATGTGATAGCGAATGAGTATGCCTGACCGGGGGTATAATGGGGGGGTTGCTCTAGGGGGTGAAATCGCGGAAAGCACCGATAGGAAGCATGATTGGGGTCTCTCTACGGGGATCGTTCCCCTGCTCCACCGGGTCCTTCTGCATGCCATATCAGAGTATATTTATGGGAGGTGATGCACTGTGGCAATATCTATTGACGGATATTTTTGAGAAAATGATTCTCCACCTGCCCAGATATGGTTGAGATGCCAAGTTTGTTTTATTTTTGTTTCGTCCCCTACTCCGCCAATGAGATTATTATTCGATTTCCGAGAGTTCCAAGATAGATATTATGTGATAAAGGACATGAATCTATGAATGATTCTTTATTTTCTTTGCTAGCTGCAGTATATACATTATTTGTCTGAAGAGATATGTTAGATTGATAAAATAAAACTTTGCGAGTTTTAGCCATGATAATGTTTATCAAAATTATTTCAGCTTGGTCATAAAGAAAGAGTGTGAGCTGACACGAAATGACAAGAATGTCACCCAGCCGTTTCCCGTATTTGAGATAGTAGAAGAATATATATATATATATATATATATATATATATATATATATATATATATATATATATATATATATATATATATATATATAAAATATATATATATATTTTTTTTTCTGTTTTAATTGTTCATGTACAATGCCTTACGAGATTATGAAACTTAAGCAAAATGCATTTTATTGTTGCGAATGAAATATACTTTTTGTTTTTATTATTGCATACACAGACAGACGTTTTATATTTTTTCAGATTCCCGTTTTTTATATATAATTCTTTTTGTATTGAAGAAATCTTTAAAAATCTTAATCCCTTGGATATAATATAATTAAAGAGTTTTGGAAAAGAGTATCTAGAGATAATTATGATTAATCCCTATCATTGTCATGAATTTAAGATTACAATTGATCTAATTAAGATAATTGAGATTTTCCGAGATTGTGTGTCGAGTTTTAAATTTAAAATTAATGATACTTAAGTCCTTTTAAGACGTGTGTTAAGAAAAAGATATTTGTACTTTTGTCGATAGTACATACATACATATACCTTGGCTGTTTCCCCCTTAAATTGGGGGGTAGCCGACATCAAGGAAGGAAAACTGGGGAGAAGTTATTCTCCCCTCTACTCCCCTTCTTCTTTGACGTCTCGCAGGTAGTAGAGATATTGTCACATATGATTTTAATCTTTGGCTTAGTTTTCTCAGAGAATGTTGCCTTATAGAGAGTGTGTGCTTCAACTCAACCCTCTGATCTATAGCAAGAAAAGGATTGTCATTATAGACAAGGATGTGTATGCTATTACAGTAAAGTCCTTTGCTGTTAAACAGAAAGGAATGGATTTATGCTTCGATGTTTCTGCAGTTGTACACTAAATTATTTGTTTTGTGGTTTTTTTCTTTCTAGATGTTAGAAAATAATTGCAGTTGCGCTCTATCCCTTTGTACAGTAGGGCAGGAAGTTAAGTCATAAAGAAGTGCCCTACAGGCGAAAATTATGCTTTTTTTTTGAAGAAAAAATCTCTCTCTCTCTCTCACTCTACTCTGAGACAGACAGATGTTTCTTCCGATGCTACGAGAATGTTGCCGTCATTGATTCTTTTTTTGTTTTTTTTTTCCAGAAAAGCTAGGCGATACTTGTGCCTACATTTCATTGCAGTTGATAAATTGTTGCATGCTGTTATTGCATAAATACTGATAAGACATCGGTAGTACCGACATTTGCATAAATATTTTTGCCACATGTCGCAACTGTTTAGAGAATATATAAAACTCCCATTGACAAATTGGGGAGCCCGAAAGTTGCCACTTATGCTTTATATATATACATATATTATGGCAGCAGGAATTTGAATAGTAAAAGAGACTGTGTTAGAATGAGCATTACTATGAACTATAAGTACAGAACTCTGTTCTTACTTCTGAATGCCAGTCTCCGTTGTATATATATGGCTATTCCTGATTTAGTATTTTTATTTTATTTTTTATTATTCTTATTTTGATCATGATTATTAGTAATGTTATGTATCAGTTTCTCAGCTAAGTCCTAAGTATCTTGGAATAATAATCTAGTTGTGTAGACACATACCTTCCATTAACACCCTATTTCTAGGCAGCCCCGACCTGCAAGTTCTAAAAGTCTTTAGATTTTGTTCTCTCTCAAACAAGTCCCTGTTGCCCATTGAATAGAGATTGCAAGCACTTGCAGTTGCAGGGGAGGCAAAGTATGGCCATTGTTGGTACCCTGAAGTCATAGGGAACCTTTCTTACAACTGTAGTAGTGACATAGGCTCAAATTTTCATCCCGAGGTCTGCTTCGAAGGTACGTGTGGATTGCAGTACTGAAGAGAAATCGCTGTGACGTTGCAGGTCTCCTACAGGGGGGTCTTGGTCAAGATCGGCCCGAGGGTAGGACGAAAAAGCCAGGCTGGAGGGGTTTGGAAGATGCATCGATCGCTTCCTCTTTGTCTTGCCTATCTTAGAAAGAAGATAATATGTGGTAGTGTACGAACCTGGGCCTGCAGTGAAGACGGCGGGGGAGTGAAAAGATGAGGACACAAGGAAACCGTTTTATAACGCCTAGCAAAAATTTCATGAGCAAGGAAGGGAAACAAAAGTCTCTGACAGCTTAATAATACTTTATTTCTGTAAAAGAAATGATAAAATCCCAGAAAAAAAGGGAATTCCCATACATGTCCTAACTGTAGTGAAAAGATAAAAAAAAAAAAAAGTCTTTTAAAACATCTTAATAACACCTTAGAAGCCACGTAAATGAATTGATGAGATCCCCAGAAAGACTCCCCATACATGTCCTAGCTTCAGGAAGAGAGAAAGGAAGGGTATTTAAAATCCCTTATTAGTTGTTGAAAAAACAACCCACGTATTAGAACTGAGAAAACGGGAAAGAAAAGGTCCCCACCGTCTTTGACCACTGTGCTAAAAGACCATTTCTTTTTTTATTTGTTTTACAAGCTTTAAGATAATTTCAAGCGAAAACTCAGAGACTCCTTTAAATATAGTTTTTGAATAAGTGCCATTGATAAATTGTATGATTTGCACCAATAGTAATAAGTTGTTTTTCTGCCTAAATAATATAATTGTTTTGCTTTAGCATTATCATTGTTTGAATCATGATTTAATCTTTGTGTTCATTAAGTTCTCATATCAGTTTGTCTCTGAATAGTAATTGCATATTGAAATGATGAATGATTTTTGGCTTTTCACATCGTAATAAATATTTTGTTTCAGGAGTAGTTTTTTAAGGCCTAATTTCACATAAGAACATAAGAACATAAGAACAGAGGACACTGCAACATGCCTACTGGCACACACGAGGCAGCTCCATTTTTGAATTGTATTTTCAGCATGTCTAACCTATTCTATTCTACTCTACTTATTTATTCTATTTTTCTGTTTATGATTTTTCTAATAAGCACTAACCTATTCATACCCACCCTACCTCTGTCATATGTCTATCTAATCTACATTTGAAGGTGTCTAAGGTATTGGCATTTACTATCATACTAGGAAGCTTGTTCCATGCATCAGCTACTCTATTACCAAACCAATTTTTACCAATTTCCCTTCTGAACCTAAATTTATCAAGCTTAAATCCATTATTACGAGTTCTGGTTTGATCATGAATTTTTAAAACTTTATTAATATCTCCCTTGTTAATCCCTTTAAACCATTTATACACTTCAATCATATCCCCCCTAACTCTTCGCCTCTCTAGAGAATGTAGATTAAGTTTTTTTAATCTGTCCTCATATGGTATATTTCTGATATTGTGTATCATCTTGGTCATTCTTCGCTGCACTCTCTCCAAGGATTCAATTTCCATCAATGCCCCATAGTAACGATAGGAATAGAAATTATAAGATGAGGTTGCTCATAGAAATTACCATTTATGTTACTGTCTATCGCATTTTAAATGTTCGTACATGCTAATGTTCTACATGATTCATATTTTTACTGTAACTAACCAACTTTTGTAAATCTTTTGAAAAAGAGGGAAGTAGATAAATTAACGTTATGATCTAAATTAACTTGTGATCTTAATTAATGTTTGATAATGATTAGCTACACACTGAAATCCTAATGATTAAGGTTATTTTTGTTTTTAAATATAGGAATATGTTTGTACTAAATATTGTTTAGTGTTTATAGAACTAGGAATTCTTAGATAATAGCTTAAATAATTCGGCCCCATTTTTATTGTAAACTAATGTTAGCTAGGATATATCCAAGAGCTCTCAAAAGATAGCCCATGCTTCGACTGAAATAAAAGATATTTCAGTTTTGGTTGGGAGGGATGTCGCATGACTGAAGTCTTACTAAAGCCAGAATCTGAAACTGTTACAAGTCATGAAGAGAAACGTGAGAGGTTAGAGGTCAAGGGTGAAATAGAATACTCTCCCAGTTGTTTATCTGGGTACGTCAATGGATCCAGGGGGCTTAGCACCTGGCTGGATCCATAGGGCTTAGCACCTGGCTGAACCCAGGTGCTTTAGCATAGGGCTTAGCCACCCGGCGTCAAGTGCCTCAAGAGTGTGGGAAAGACCCAGAAGATGGCCCTGCCCAAAACCACAAGTAACCCTATATGCCCTGGAGGAGCCACGCACTGACCTGGAACTCTTCCGCTCTACAGGCCAACTGAAATAGCCCATCCCCCAAGAGGAGGGACCTCTCTTTGAACCTGAAGGCAATTGGCAGAAGTAGATTTAGCGACACGCCCTGCCCTTCAGGGTATTTCAAGCATCCCCATGGCAGCCAGAGAAGCAGTCAGAGAGCGACACTTAGTCAGAATAGTACCAGGGGCACGAATAGATCATAGATTTTGTTAGCCATAGGGCGGGGGCATTGAGGCGTCGATGATGTTGTACTCCAGAATAAATTAAGATAAAGGAACCACCGCTTGTCCATTCTTACCTTGTACCCGTCTGGTACTAATATTAACATAGTGAGAAGAATTCATTACGACAACTGGTGACACGCGGTGGAATGGTAACCAACTTCACGACAGGAGGATGGATGTGAGGGAAGCAAGCGAGCGTGCTAGGAATAGGAATGAGTGGCGAGCGATTGTGACGCGGCTCTGATGGGCATCTGCTGTTACGACGTGGCTGCATCTTACAGAGATAGCCCTGTGGTAGGGGCAGTAGGAGGAGCTGGCAGTTGTGAAGCGACACAGGTTGTGGAAGAGCCGGGAGGATGGGCTGTGGCACTCCAGCAGTGCCATCTGAACGGTCGCTAGCTCCCTCGTCATTGCCCATAGAACAAAGTAATCCCCCTATTTGTTTTCCTTTCTTGATGTCGGCTACCCCCCAATAAAAGGGGGAAACAGCCAAGGTATATATATATATATATATATATATATATATATATATATATATATATATATATATATATATATATATATATATATATATATATACATGAGGTACATCTATTAATTTCATCAATATATAGCCATTTACACAATTCAACGCAGATCCTAGCGTCGTTCCAAACCTTGAAAGGCATTTACTTACAATAGGCTTCAAGGTGTATGAGGGGTTCTGGTTATACAATTGCAACCAGATCCGTAGAACTTTGGTATTGTAATATGAGTGACTGCCGAACGAGTGAAAGTAAAAGTGAAGGAAGATTGGCAGCACGAATGTGAATAGATATATGGCTGAGTTAACATATAGTAAAACAAAGGCGAATGAGTGTGCTTATACTAGGCCAACCTCCAAGGAGAATGCATAATGAATTATATATTGAAAGTCTTCGATATACCGTTGCAAAAATTTTTCTCAAATAATTTCATATCTCGGATACAAACTATAAAAGCGTAATTATATAAAAATATAATTGATATTAATAATAATAATAATAATAATAATAATAATAATAATAATAATAATAATAATAATAAATAATAATAATAATAATAATAATAATAATAATAATAATAATAATAATACTTTTTATTCTCAATGAGACACACTGACAACCAATTTCGAATGAATTAATTTTAGAACAAAGGAAAGTATGCTGATCTGGTTCCGTTCTGCAACAAATATGTGTAACACTCACTTAATCACGTTGGTGATGTGAAGACAATAGTAGCGTCTGTCTCCTACTCAGTAAAGAATCTTGAAAACAGAGAAAGCAAGACATAACTGGAGCCTGGTGCAACATAGTCCCTTACTAACTCAGTAGGTATAAAGAAGGCGATAGTAAAAATAACAAAGTAGTATTGAAGCCTAATGTACCCTGAGCACAGGCACGAGAATATAGAAGCCTATGTCTGTCCTTACAAGACTACCACAACTACTTAATGGAATGCCAAATAAATTGGATCTTAATATATTTTGACATGAGCTCAAGTGAGAGAATAAGGAAGCATATCCCTCTCTTTATGAGATTTCCACGCATACTCGAGGAGATATACACACGCCCCAATTACACATGCAAACATTCAAGCACATTCGAAACCTCATTGCAGCAGAAGAGATATTCTAGATCAAATACTTCAGAGCAAAACCAATAAACATTATTTATAATGTCAAAAGGAAAGGTGAGTAGCTTGATGGAAATTCATGCCACAGTTTTAAGGAATCATTTAAGGAACTTATATTCGTGTAATTCTTTCTTTTTTTACCAAAGGAAACACATGAGCTGAGTAACTGAAAGGAGGCTGATATGAGATTTTCACGACACTTACCCAAGGACGTTTTACTCTTTCCTCTTTAGCCAAAGACATACAGAAAAAAAAACTGGATCTAAAAAAATTATGCAGGATTTTCAAGAAATTATTCTGTGAATCTTTAATCAGTGTTCCTTTTCTGTCAAAGGTCAAACGATAAGTAGAGGAACTATACGGAGGAAGATGCGAGCTTTTCATGGAATTATTAAGGATATTTTATATTGGTGCTTCCATACACGGCAAGAACCGTGTAGCTCTATAGGTGATGGGGTCTGTCATGCTCTAGCATAATGAAAAGAATATAGGGAATAGATGAGACAAGACCACCAGTGGAAAAATTTAAATATGGGTTCAAGCTTGAAATTATACAACCATTTTATCATCAACATTAATAATAATAATAATAATAACAATAATAATAATAATAATAATAATAATAATAATAATAATAATAATAATAATAATAATAATAGTAATAATAATAGTAACAATAACAATAAAAATAATAATAACAATAAAAATAAAAATAAAAATAATAATAATAAAGAAAAAAGAGAAAGAGAAAGAGAAAGAGAAAGAGGAAGAGGAAGAGGAAGAGGAAGAAGAAGAAAAAGAAAAAGAAGAAAAAGAAGAAGAAGAAGAAGAAGAAGAAGAAGAAGAAGAAGAAGAAGAAGAAGAAGAAGAAGAAGAAGAAGAAGAAGAAGAAAATACAGGACTTAGTCTCATGAGCAATGAATTATCAGAAGATTTAAAGTCCTCAAAAAACGCTTCTTCAGAGTACCGTAAATAAAATGCTTTCATTCCCGTTCAGTCTTAATTATCCCTATAACAAATATTCCTACGAGAAATGAAACTGTAATGGAGAATACCGCTGCTTCAGTACAAAGTTTTGTTCTTAAGTGCATAATACAGAAGGTCATTCTCAATATGAATATCCAGTGTTAGTACAACCTACTGGATGAAAGGAACATTTATCATATGCCTTCAACAGAGTAAGACTTTGAAATTATGCGGGCTTCTTATTAAGAAGCAATATCAGATTTTTTTTTTTTTTTGGTAAAGGACTGTAAATACATTCCTCAAAAATAAATGTCTTTTAGCATCAAGTAAGTCCCCAACGGACTCTCCATAAGATATATATATATATATATATATATATATATATATATATATATATATATATATATATATATATAAAACTGTTTGAGTGGTTGATTACAGTCATCTGTCATCATAAATTTCTAGAATGGTTACAAATGGGTACGATCTGATATAAGCAGTTAGAATGCAATGAAAACCAAGATAAAAAAAAAATATGTTCAAGACACAAAATACAAGTTGCAACATCTTCCCATTTTATTCAAGAATGTGCAAAAAACTCGAGTTGTATTACTAACACCATGAACAATAGGACAGGAAGAAATAAAAGAAAACTCATATCACTCTACACTTTGATGAGTTCCCAAGAGAGAACTTATGAAGACAGAAATGTGTAATAGTAATAAGTTTATGATTTCCAGATATCCTCACCACGTTGTTGGAAGCCTAGGCAATGCAGCCAAAAGTTGAATTCAGAGAAGAAATATGACTTTCTCTGTCGAGTCAACTGTCCAGTGTTCTGAATATGCCTCTTGCCTTTAAAAGTGAAAATATGAGTTGGCATTTTCTGTATATTGCTTTGTAAGTTTTTTCTTCTTTTTTACTTAATCATATTTTTTTTATTATTATTAGGAAAGGATGTTGTATGCCTAGGTGTGGATCTTCTTATGTGTATTTGTTTGTGTGTGTGATAATATGTCTGTTATACCAACCTATTAGGTTTAGCTGAAAGATCCAGAAAATTATTTCTATGGTTCGTGTAAATGTTTTGGGAAAATAGACATTAGCATAGTGACTGGCATTTCCTGAGAGCTAGCACAATAAGTATGGAAATCTCTCTCTCTCTCTCTCTCTCTCTCTCTCTCTCTCTCTCTCTCTCTCTCTCTCTCTCTCTCTCTCTCTCTCTCTCTCTCTCTCTCTCGCTCTCTTTTCCATTTACGTAAATACGCAACTTAGTAAACGTGCGATGGGGTGGTCGGGTGCATGATTAAGTAATATATTCAGTTCTGCACAAGACAGCGTGCCTTGTCGCACATAATATTAATTTCAAGGACAAATTACTACACGGCCCGAGCTTTGATCACTCACAGAAGGACAATACTCCTCAGTATACACACACACACACACACACACACACACACACACACACACACACACACACAACTAAGTATCATATCTAAGGAGTCACTGGAGTCGGGGGAGATTCCAAGATGCTGGAAACAAGCAAATGTGATACCTATCTTCAAAAAGGGAAGGAGGGATACGGCACTGAACTATAGACCTGTTTCCTTGACCAGCATAGTTTGCAAAGTTATGGAGAAACTACTAAGGAAACATATCTCTCTTCACTTGGAATCCTTCAACTTTTTGTCAGTGAGGCAACATGGCTTCAGAGAAGGTAGATCAACAGTAACAAACTTATTAGAATTTTATGATGAGGTAAGCCAAATCTTACAGGAAAGAGAGGGCTGGGCAGATTGCATATTCCTAGACTTCCAGAAAGCGTTTGACACTGTTCCACATTGGGGACTTATTAGGAAGCTGCAATCAATGGCTAGAATAGGTGGAAATGTTTTGGAATGGATAAAAACTTACTTAGAAGGAAGGGAACAGAGGGTTAGAGTAAGACACTCAATGTCTGAATGGAGAAGAGTTAGTAGTGGAGTTCCACAGGGTTCAGTTTTAGGGCCACTTTTGTTCCTTGTATATGTAAATGACCTACCAGAGTCTGTAAATTCATTCATAAATATGTTTGCAGATGATGCAAAGATTGTGAAGAAAGTAAAAAACGAGAACAATGGTAGAGAACTTCAGGAGGATCTAAATAATCTGCATGAGTGGTCAGAAAAGTGGCTAATGAAATTCAATACTTCAAAATGTAAGGTAATGAGAATGGGTACAAGTGCAAGAAGGCCCAAGCTTAACTACTCGGTGGCTGGAGTACAACTTCAAGAGACAGAAAATGAGAGAGATCTAGGAGTAAACATACTGGCAGATTTGTCTCCAGAAATACATATAAATGGCATAGTAAGGGCAGCATATGCATTCTTATCAAATGTAAGGGTAGCCTTCAGGCACATGGACAAGGAAATGTTCAGAAATATTTATGTAACCTATGTGAGGCCAAAACTCGAATATGCAGCCCCCTTTTGGAATCCGCACTTGAAAAAGCACATAGCTAAGCTTGAAAAAGTTCAAAGACATGCCACGAAACTGGTGCCAGAAATACGCAATCTCAGTTATGATGAGAGGCTGAGGGAATTAGACTTACCATCACTCGAAGCTAGAAGAGTGAGGGGGGATATGGTGAGAGTCTTTAAATTCCTTCATGGTTATGATAGAGTGGATAGGGATCGATATTTTGATATGGCTGGCTCTAGAACTAGAGGTCATAGTTTGAAGCTTCGTAAGAAAACTTCTTCGCAGGATGTAAGGAAATACTTTTTCAGAGTAAGAGTAGTTGATAATTGGAATTCGCTAAGCGAGGAGGTAGTTAATGCTATCTCAATCCATAGTTTTAAGGACAGGTATGATAAGCATCACTAAGTATAAAATGGAACCGATCAGGAGACGGGAAGATACGAGCTATGGGCTCTTTCCTGTAAACACAATTAGGTAATCACACACACACACACACACACACACACACACACACACACACACACACACACACACACACACACACACACACACACACACACACATATATATATATATATATATATATATATATATATATATATATATATGAATGTGTGTGCGTGCGTATGTGTGTACGTACGTGTGTGTGTGTGTGTGTGTGTGTGTGTGTGTGTGTGTGTGTGTGTGTGTGTGTGTGTGTGTGTGCGCGCGCGCGCTCTCAGAAAATTCAAATATTGAACACTGGATCCTGCATACTTAATAATCCTCTTATATTGTATTTTCTAGATTTAATACTTAATACAGATGAATGTTACGATTTATAACATTAAAAATTAAACATAAATATTTCCTCGGAATTATTATTATTAGCATATATTAGATATAAAATAATAATAATAATAATAATAATAATAATAATAATAATAATAATAATAATAACAATAATAATAATAATAATAATAATAATAATAATAATAATAATAATAATAATAACAATAATAATAATAATAATAATAATAATAATTATTATTATTATTATTATTATTATTATTATTTTTATTATAAGCAACCTTGTGGACTGGGCACCATAATTAACCGATTCTAAAATCACTTTACTATAGATTAACACGTGAAATAGCATTTGTCTCATCCTTATATATATTTAATTTCGAAACATTTTACTGGCATAAAATCAGTGCCTACTGATATCCTGCCCAAATTTACCTTGGTGTAATAACTCGAGCACATCTCAAATATTGCTAAATCTGGGTTTTTTTTTTTCTATGCCAGCTGCGAAACATTCATTATTGTGCCTATCGAGGACCTACCTCTTGAATATCCAGCTATTACCTACACACACTTATTAATAAACTTATTAGCCCGACACAGGTGTTGGGCCATAATGTCCTTCGCTGCTTATTCTCCGTTTCCCTTAAGGAGACAGATACAGTCTCCATATGTCTGACTTAGGTCTCACTCTATCTCATTGGAAGTGTGGATTAAGAAAGCAAACTAGAAGCTTAACTGGATCGTTCCCCTACACAACCAGGCCAGTGTCAATAACGACTTCTCTATAGATAAAGACCTGAGAACTACGCTCATTATTGATTCAGTAATAATGTTTGTTTACATAAATAACCATCTCATTTCTCCGTAAGGTAGCGTCTTGGGGATGTGAGGACACTAAGCTTAATGTTTTGAGATTGATAAAACATTAAAAGGAATAGCACCTGAGAGCATAAGATTTTTACAAGTATCGCCAGCAGAAAAGGAAAGTTAATATGATCTAAAAGCATTATATACTGTTATTTTTATTAATATTCAACAGGTATATAATTTTTTTTTCACTTTGATCAATTCTCCATCTATTTCAAAAACCCAAATACCAAAATGTATATCTATATTTGTAGTTTCCTAACTTCTTCTTTTCCCAAATTTTCATACGCCATTCCAACAAGAATATTGATTTTAAATACAGAAATGAGTCCTCTTCATTATTTACATATAATTTCCTGAGCTCTCGCAAGAAGGATTATTTATGTATTTACAGTCTCCTGCCCTCTTACCTCCCCCACATGTTCTTAGATCCCAAATGATATTAATATTTACATTTTTTATAGTTACTGATTTCACTTTAACCCTACCATAATTTTATAATAATTTCCCCAAGAGATCAAGAGCCCTATATGAACGTATATTTCTTATAATTTTCTGTTCTATGGATATTTTTGCTACAGTTTATAGCTTCTAATTAAAAGGCTAATAACATTTATTTTACATCTTTTTGTCATTAGCGATATTTTAACAATTACAGAAGCCATTCTTAAAAGGACATTTTATACAAGTACAGTTTTCTGTACTCAGATTCACTTTTCTCAAATATCATAAGCTTTTCTAAATTAACATTTACACAATTTTAATTTCTAATCTATTCCACATTAAAAAAAAACTACCTAAATATCATGTATATTTTTACATTTGAGTGGTTCCCTAAAGGTTTTTCAACACTGTCGTATATCCTGTCTAAGTATATAGTTATATATATCTACATCTTTATCTGCTACTAATTCCGTAAGTAGCTTTATAAAAGCTCAACCAAAGCATATTACTTATGCTATATCCTCATCTCATTTGCACTAGGAAAGCTGAGAGCCATTTGTGAAAATACACATAAATATCAAGCTGGGTTTTAGACACCGAAAGTCGTTTTAAATGAAATCTATTCTATGACGGTTGCAGTATGGACAACTTTCCCTCGCTAAGCTTAGTTGGCAGGAGCTACTACTCTAGACAATATTACCCTCACCTCTTACCCACAAGCATTACAGGTACGCGTTTCCTGTTATCTTCTTAAGAGTCAACTATTAATGATGCATATATTTCATATTAAAATTTACTAAGTTTGGTAAACTTGTAAGAGAGAAATAGTTTCAGTGTTATAAAGGAATACGAGTACTACATACTCATAAACTATGTGTCGAGAGCAGAACCTGCATCTTCTTTCTAATAAAAGATGTTAAAATAATCTCATCGACAAGATTAGGTGAATATATATCCTTCACCACCAACTTAAGCTAAAAGAAACCAGTGGCAATCTAAAAATAGCTATGCTACTATATATATATATATATATATATATATATATATATATATATATATATAT